>JAVRKA010000255.1:0-251942 GCA_034508555.1 Venustoraphidia nigricollis
TATTTTTGAAATGCCTATCAGAAACTACAGCTGAAATACCTATCAGCACCTATATTTGAAATGCCTATCAGCAACCATATCTGGAATGCTTATCGGCACCTATATTTGAAATGCCTATTGGCTTCTATATCTGAAATGCCTATCGGCACCTATTTTTAAAATGCCAATCGGCAACTATATCTGAAATGCCTATCAACACCCATATTTGAAATGCCTATCGGCAACCATATCTAACATGCCTATCGACACCTATATTTGAAATACCTATCGGCTTCTATATCTGAAATGCCTATCGGCGTCTATTTTTAAAATGCCAATCGGCAACTATATCAGAAATGCCTATCGGCACCTATATCTGAAATGCCTATCGGCACCTATTTTTGAATGCCTATCGGAAACTACATCTGAAATGCCTATCAGCACCTATATTTGAAATGCCTATCGGCAACCATATCTGAAATGCCTATCGACACATATATTTGAAATACCTATCGGCTTCTATATCTAAAATGCCTATCGGCACCTATTTTTAAAATGCCAATCGGCAACTATATCTGAAATGCCTATAAGCACCTATATTTGAAATGCCTATCGGCAACCAAATCAGAAATGCCTATCGGCACCTATATTTGAAATGCCTATCGGCACCTATATCTGAAATGCCTATCAGCACCTATATTTGAAATGCCTATCGGCAACAATATTTGAAATGAGTTTCGGCATTTATATCTGAAATGCCTATCGGCACATATATTTGATATGCCTATCGGCACCTATATTTTAAATGCCTATCGGCAACTATATCTGAAATGCCTATCGGCATCTATTTCTTTAATGCCTATCGGCAACTATATCTGAAATGCCTATCGGCACCTATATTTGAAATGCCTATAGGCACCTATATTTTAAATGTCTATCGGCAACTATATCTGATATGCCTATCGGCATCTATTTCTGAAATGCCTATCGGCAACCATGTCTGAAATGCCTATCGACATCTATATTTGAAATACCTATCGGCTTCTATATCTGAAATGCCTAACGGCACCTATTTTTAAAATTCCAATCGGCAACTATATCTGAAATGCCTATCGGTACCTATATCTGAAATGCCTATCGGCACCTATTTTTGAAATGCCTATCGGAAATTACATCTGAAATGCCTATCGGCACCTATATTTGGAATGCCTATCGGCAACCATATCTGGAATGCCTATCGGCACCTATATTTGAAATGCCTATCGGCTTCTATATCTGAAATGCCTATCGGCATCTATTTTTAAAATGCTAATAGGCAACTATATCTGAAATGCCTATCGGCACCTATATTTGGAATGCCTATCGGCAACCATATCTGGAATGCCTATTGGCACCTATATTTGAAATGCCTATCGGCTTCTATATCTGAAATTCCTAACGGCACCTATTTTTAAAATTCCAATCGGCAACTATATCTGAAATGCCTATCGGTACCTATATCTGAAATGCCTATCGGCACCTATTTTTGAAGTGCCTATCGGAAATTACATCTGAAATGCCTATCGGCACCTATATTTGGAATGCCTATCGGCAACCATATCTGGAGTGCCTATCGGCACCTATATTTGAAATGCCTATCGGCTTCTATATCTGAAATGCCTATCGGCACCTATTTTTAAAATGCCAATCGGCAACTATATCTGAAATGCCTATCGGCACCTATATCTGAAATGCCTATCGGCACCTATTTTTGAAATGCTTATCGGAAACTACATCTGAAATGCCTATCAGCACCTATTTTTAAAATGCCAATCGGCAAATAAATCTGAAATGCCTATCGGCACCTATGTCTGAAATGCCTATCGGCACCTATTTTCGAAATGCCTATCGGAATCTACATCTGGAATGCTTATCAGCACCTGTATTTTAAATGCTTATCGGCAACCAAATCAGAAATTCCTAACGGCACCTATTTTTAAAATGCCAATCGGCAACTATATCTGAAATGCCTATCGGCACCTATATCTGAAATGCCTATCGGCACCTATTTTCGAGATGCCTATCGGAAACTACATCTGAAATGCCTATCAGCACCTATATTTAAAATGCCAATCGGCAACCAAATCAGAAATGCCTATCGGCACCTATATCTGAAATGCCTTTCGGCATTTATATCTGAAATGCCTATCGGCACCTATATTTGAAATGCCTATCAGCACCTTTATCTGAAATGCCTATCGGCACCTATTTATAAAATGCCAATCGGCAACTATAACTGAAATACCTATAAGCACCCATATTTGAAATGCCTATCGGCAACCATATCTGAAATGCCTATCGACACCTATATTTGAAATACCTATCGGCTTCTATACCCGAAATGCCTATCGACACCTATATTTGAAATACCTATCGGCTTCTATATCTGAAATGCCTATCGGCACCTATTTTTAAAATGCCAATCGGCAACTATATCTGAAATGCCTATCGGCACCTATATCTGAAATGCCTATCGGCACCTATTTTTGAAATGCCTATCGGAAACTACATCTGAAATGCCTATCAGCACCTATTTTTAAAATGCCAATCGGCAACTATATCTGAAAAGCCTATCAGCACCTATATTTGAAATGCCTATCGGCAACCATTTCTGAAATGCCTAGCGGCACCTATATTTTAAATGCCTATCGGCAACTATATCTGATATGCATATCGGCACCTATATCTGAAATGCCCATCGGCACCTATTTTTGAAATGCCTATCGGAAACTACATCTAAAATGCCTATCGGCACCTATTTTTAAAATGTCAATCGGCAACTATATGTGAAATGCCTAACGGCACCTATATCTGAAATGCCTATGGGCACCTATTTTTGAAATGCCTATCGGAAACTACATCTGAAATGCCTATCAGCACCTATATTTGGAATGCCTATGGGCAACCATATCTGAAATGCCTATCGACACCTATATTTGAAATACCTATCGGCTGCTATATCTGAAATGCCTATCGGCACCTATTTTAAAATGCCAATCGGCAACTGTATCTGAAATGCCTATCGGCATCTATATCTGAAATGCCTATCGGCATCTATATCTGAAATGCCTATCGGCACCAATTTTTGAAATGTCTATTGGAAACTACATCTGAAATGCCTATCAGCACCTATATTTGAAATGCCTATCGGCAACCATAACTGAAATGCCTATCGGCACCTATTTTCAAAATGCCTATCGGAAACTACATCTGAAATGCCTATCAGCACCTATATTTAAAATGCCAATCGGCAACCAAATCAGAAATGCCTATCGGCACCTATATCTGAAATGCCTTTCGGCATTTCTATCTGAAATGCCTATCGGCACCTATATTTGAAATGCCTATCGGCACCTATATTTTAAATGCCTATCGGCAACTATATCTGATATGCCTATCGGCATCTATTTCTGAAATGCTTATCGGCAACCATATCTGAAATGCCTATCGACACCTATATTTTAAATACCTATCGGCTTCTATATCTGAAATGCCTAACGGCACCTAATTTTAAAATGCCAATCGGCAACTATATCTGAAATGCCTATCGGTACCTATATCTTAAATGCCTATCGGCACCTATTTTTGAAATGCCTATCGGAAACTACATCTGAAATGCCTATCAGCACCTATATTTGAAATGCCTATCGGCAGCTAAATCAGAAATGCCTATCGGCACCTATATCTGAAATGCCTTTCGGCATTTATATCTGAAATGCATATCGGCACCTATATATGAAATGCCTATCGGCAACTATATCTGATATGACTATCGGCACCTATATCTGAAATGCCTATCGGCACCTATTTTTGATATTCCAATCGGCAACTATATCTGAAATGCCTATCGGCACCTATTTTTGAAATGCCTATCGGAAACTACATCTGAAATGCCTATCAGCACCTATATTTGAAATGCCTATCGGCAACCATATCTGGAATGCCTATCAACACCTATATTTGAAATGCCTATCGGCTTCTATATCTGAAATGCCTATCGGCACCTATTTTTAAAATGCCAATCATCAACTATATCTGAAATGCCTATCGGCACCTATATCTGAAATGCCTATCGGCACCTATTTTTGAAATGCCTATCAGAAACTACAGCTGAAATACCTATCAGCACCTATATTTGAAATGCCTATCAGCAACCATATCTGGAATGCTTATCGGCACCTATATTTGAAATGCCTATTGGCTTCTATATCTGAAATGCCTATCGGCACCTATTTTTAAAATGCCAATCGGCAACTATATCTGAAATGCCTATCAACACCCATATTTGAAATGCCTATCGGCAACCATATCTAACATGCCTATCGACACCTATATTTGAAATACCTATCGGCTTCTATATCTGAAATGCCTATCGGCGTCTATTTTTAAAATGCCAATCGGCAACTATATCAGAAATGCCTATCGGCACCTATATCTGAAATGCCTATCGGCACCTATTTTTGAATGCCTATCGGAAACTACATCTGAAATGCCTATCAGCACCTATATTTGAAATGCCTATCGGCAACCATATCTGAAATGCCTATCGACACATATATTTGAAATACCTATCGGCTTCTATATCTAAAATGCCTATCGGCACCTATTTTTAAAATGCCAATCGGCAACTATATCTGAAATGCCTATAAGCACCTATATTTGAAATGCCTATCGGCAACCAAATCAGAAATGCCTATCGGCACCTATATTTGAAATGCCTATCGGCACCTATATCTGAAATGCCTATCAGCACCTATATTTGAAATGCCTATCGGCAACAATATTTGAAATGAGTTTCGGCATTTATATCTGAAATGCCTATCGGCACATATATTTGATATGCCTATCGGCACCTATATTTTAAATGCCTATCGGCAACTATATCTGAAATGCCTATCGGCATCTATTTCTTTAATGCCTATCGGCAACTATATCTGAAATGCCTATCGGCACCTATATTTGAAATGCCTATAGGCACCTATATTTTAAATGTCTATCGGCAACTATATCTGATATGCCTATCGGCATCTATTTCTGAAATGCCTATCGGCAACCATGTCTGAAATGCCTATCGACATCTATATTTGAAATACCTATCGGCTTCTATATCTGAAATGCCTAACGGCACCTATTTTTAAAATTCCAATCGGCAACTATATCTGAAATGCCTATCGGTACCTATATCTGAAATGCCTATCGGCACCTATTTTTGAAATGCCTATCGGAAATTACATCTGAAATGCCTATCGGCACCTATATTTGGAATGCCTATCGGCAACCATATCTGGAATGCCTATCGGCACCTATATTTGAAATGCCTATCGGCTTCTATATCTGAAATGCCTATCGGCATCTATTTTTAAAATGCTAATAGGCAACTATATCTGAAATGCCTATCGGCACCTATATTTGGAATGCCTATCGGCAACCATATCTGGAATGCCTATTGGCACCTATATTTGAAATGCCTATCGGCTTCTATATCTGAAATTCCTAACGGCACCTATTTTTAAAATTCCAATCGGCAACTATATCTGAAATGCCTATCGGTACCTATATCTGAAATGCCTATCGGCACCTATTTTTGAAGTGCCTATCGGAAATTACATCTGAAATGCCTATCGGCACCTATATTTGGAATGCCTATCGGCAACCATATCTGGAGTGCCTATCGGCACCTATATTTGAAATGCCTATCGGCTTCTATATCTGAAATGCCTATCGGCACCTATTTTTAAAATGCCAATCGGCAACTATATCTGAAATGCCTATCGGCACCTATATCTGAAATGCCTATCGGCACCTATTTTTGAAATGCTTATCGGAAACTACATCTGAAATGCCTATCAGCACCTATTTTTAAAATGCCAATCGGCAAATAAATCTGAAATGCCTATCGGCACCTATGTCTGAAATGCCTATCGGCACCTATTTTCGAAATGCCTATCGGAATCTACATCTGGAATGCTTATCAGCACCTGTATTTTAAATGCTTATCGGCAACCAAATCAGAAATTCCTAACGGCACCTATTTTTAAAATGCCAATCGGCAACTATATCTGAAATGCCTATCGGCACCTATATCTGAAATGCCTATCGGCACCTATTTTCGAGATGCCTATCGGAAACTACATCTGAAATGCCTATCAGCACCTATATTTAAAATGCCAATCGGCAACCAAATCAGAAATGCCTATCGGCACCTATATCTGAAATGCCTTTCGGCATTTATATCTGAAATGCCTATCGGCACCTATATTTGAAATGCCTATCAGCACCTTTATCTGAAATGCCTATCGGCACCTATTTATAAAATGCCAATCGGCAACTATAACTGAAATACCTATAAGCACCCATATTTGAAATGCCTATCGGCAACCATATCTGAAATGCCTATCGACACCTATATTTGAAATACCTATCGGCTTCTATACCCGAAATGCCTATCGACACCTATATTTGAAATACCTATCGGCTTCTATATCTGAAATGCCTATCGGCACCTATTTTTAAAATGCCAATCGGCAACTATATCTGAAATGCCTATCGGCACCTATATCTGAAATGCCTATCGGCACCTATTTTTGAAATGCCTATCGGAAACTACATCTGAAATGCCTATCAGCACCTATTTTTAAAATGCCAATCGGCAACTATATCTGAAAAGCCTATCAGCACCTATATTTGAAATGCCTATCGGCAACCATTTCTGAAATGCCTAGCGGCACCTATATTTTAAATGCCTATCGGCAACTATATCTGATATGCATATCGGCACCTATATCTGAAATGCCCATCGGCACCTATTTTTGAAATGCCTATCGGAAACTACATCTAAAATGCCTATCGGCACCTATTTTTAAAATGTCAATCGGCAACTATATCTGAAATGCCTAACGGCACCTATATCTGAAATGCCTATGGGCACCTATTTTTGAAATGCCTATCGGAAACTACATCTGAAATGCCTATCAGCACCTATATTTGGAATGCCTATGGGCAACCATATCTGAAATGCCTATCGACACCTATATTTGAAATACCTATCGGCTGCTATATCTGAAATGCCTATCGGCACCTATTTTAAAATGCCAATCGGCAACTGTATCTGAAATGCCTATCGGCATCTATATCTGAAATGCCTATCGGCATCTATATCTGAAATGCCTATCGGCACCAATTTTTGAAATGTCTATTGGAAACTACATCTGAAATGCCTATCAGCACCTATATTTGAAATGCCTATCGGCAACCATAACTGAAATGCCTATCGGCACCTATTTTCAAAATGCCTATCGGAAACTACATCTGAAATGCCTATCAGCACCTATATTTAAAATGCCAATCGGCAACCAAATCAGAAATGCCTATCGGCACCTATATCTGAAATGCCTTTCGGCATTTCTATCTGAAATGCCTATCGGCACCTATATTTGAAATGCCTATCGGCACCTATATTTTAAATGCCTATCGGCAACTATATCTGATATGCCTATCGGCATCTATTTCTGAAATGCTTATCGGCAACCATATCTGAAATGCCTATCGACACCTATATTTTAAATACCTATCGGCTTCTATATCTGAAATGCCTAACGGCACCTAATTTTAAAATGCCAATCGGCAACTATATCTGAAATGCCTATCGGTACCTATATCTTAAATGCCTATCGGCACCTATTTTTGAAATGCCTATCGGAAACTACATCTGAAATGCCTATCAGCACCTATATTTGAAATGCCTATCGGCAGCTAAATCAGAAATGCCTATCGGCACCTATATCTGAAATGCCTTTCGGCATTTATATCTGAAATGCATATCGGCACCTATATATGAAATGCCTATCGGCAACTATATCTGATATGACTATCGGCACCTATATCTGAAATGCCTATCGGCACCTATTTTTGATATTCCAATCGGCAACTATATCTGAAATGCCTATCGGCACCTATTTTTGAAATGCCTATCGGAAACTACATCTGAAATGCCTATCAGCACCTATATCTGAAATGCCTATCGGCAACCATATCTGGAATGCCTATCGGCACCTACATTTGAAATGCCTATCGGCTTCTATATCTGAAATGCCTATCAGCACCTATTTTTAAAATGCTAATCGGCAACTATATCTGAAATGCCTATCGGCACCTATATCTGAAATGCCTGACGGCACCTATTTTTAAAATGCCTATCGGAAACTACATCTGAAATGCCTATCAGCACCTATATTTGAAATGCCTATCGGCAGCTAAATCAGAAATGCCTATCGGCACCTATATCTGTAATGCCTTTCGGCATTTATATCTAAAATGCCTATCGGCACCTATATTTGAAATGCCTATCGGCACCTATATTTTAAATGCCTATCGGCAACTATATCTGATATGCCTATCGGCATCTATTTCTGAAATGCTTATCGGCAACCATATCTGAAATGCCTATCGACACCTATATTTTAAATACCTATCGGCTTCTATATCTGAAATGCCTAACGGCACCTATTTTTAAAATGCCAATCGGCAACTATATCTGAAATGCCTATCTGCACCTATTTTTAAAATGCCAATCGGCAACTATATCTGAAATGCCTATCAGCACCTATATTTGAAATGCCTATCAGCAACCATTTCTGAAAAGCCTATCGGCACCTGTATTTAAAATTCCTATCGGCTTCTATATCTGAAATGCCTATCGGCACCTATTTTTAAAATGCCAATCGGCAACTATATCAGAAATGCCTATCGGCACCTATATCTGAAATGCCTATCGGCACCTATTTTTGAATTGCTTATCGGAAACTACATCTGAAATGCCTATCAGCACCTATTTTTAAAATGCCAATCGGCAACTATATCTGAAATGCCTATCGGCTCCTATATCTGAAATGCCTATCGGCACCTATTTTCGAAATGCCTATAGGAAACTACATCTGAAATGCTTATCAGCACCTGTATTTTAAATGCTTATCGGCAACCAAATCAGAAATTCCTAACGGCACCTATTTTTAAAATGCCAATCGGCAACTATATCTGAAATGCCTATCGGCATCTATATCTGAAATGCCTATCGGCACCTATTTTCGAGATGCCTATCGGAAACTACATCTGAAATGCCTATCAGCACCTATATTTAAAATGCCAATCGGCAACCAAATCAGAAATTGCCTATCGGCACCTATATCTAAAATGCCTTTCGGCATTTATATCTGAAATGCCTATCGGCACCTATATTTGAAATGCCTATCGGCACCTATATCTGAAATGCCTATCGGCACCTATTTATAAAATGCCAATCGGCAACTATAACTGAAATGCCTATCAGCACCCATATTTGAAATGCCTATCGGCAACCATATCTCAAATGCCTATCGACACCTATATTTGAATTACCTATCGGCTTCTATACCTGAAATGCCTATCGACACCTATATTTGAAATACCTATCGGCTTTTATATCTGAAATGCCTATCGGCACCTATTTTTAAAATGCCAATCGGCAACTATATCTGAAATGCCTATCGGCACCTATTTTTGAAATGCCTATCGGAAACTACATCTGAAATGCCTATCAGCACCTATATTTGAAATGCCTATCGGCAACCATTTCTGAAATGCCTATCGGCACCTATATTTGAAATGGCTATCGGCTTCTATATCTGAAATGCCTATCGGCACCTATTTTTAAAATGCCAATCGGCAACTATATGTGAAATGCCAATCGGCACTTATATCTGAAATGCCTATCGGCACCTATTTTTGAAATGCCTATCGGAAACTACATCTGAAATGCCTATCAGCACCTATATTTGAAATGCCTATCGGCAACCATATCTGAAATGCCTATCGACACCTATATTTGAAATACCTATGGGCTTCTATATCTGAAATGCCTATCGGCACCTATTTTTAAAATGCCAATCGGCAACTATATCTGAAATGCCTATCAGCACCTATATTTGGAATGCCTATCGGCAACCATATCTGGAATGCCTATCGGCACCTATATTTGAAATGCCTATCGGCTTCTATATCTGAAATGCCTATCGGCACCTATTTTTAAAATGCCAATCGGCAACTATATCTGAAAAGCCTATCAGCGCCTATATTTGAAATGCCTATCGGCAACCATTTCTGAAATGCCTAGCGGCACCTATATTTAAAATGCCTATCGGCTTCTATATCTGAAATGCCTATCGGCACCTATTTTTAAAATGCCAATCGGCAACTATATCTGAGATGCCTATCAGCACCTCTATCTGAAATGCCTATCGGCACCTATTTTTGAATGCCTATCGGAAACTACATCTGAAATGCCTATCAGCACCTATATTTGAAATGCCTATCGGCAACCATATCTGAAATGCCTATCGACACATATATTTGAAATACCTATCGGCTTCTATATCTAAAATGCCTATCGGCACCTATTTTTAAAATGCCAATCGGCAACTATATCTGAAATGCCTATAAGCACCTATATTTGAAATGCCTATCGGCAACCAAATCAGAAATGCCTATCGGCACCTATATTTGAAATGCCTATCGGCACCTATATCTGAAATGCCTATCAGCACCTATATTTGAAATGCCTATCGGCAACAATATTTGAAATGAGTTTCGGCATTTATATCTGAAATGCCTATCGGCACATATATTTGATATGCCTATCGGCACCTATATTTTAAATGCCTATCGGCAACTATATCTGAAATGCCTATCGGCATCTATTTCTTTAATGCCTATCGGCAACTATATCTGAAATGCCTATCGGCACCTATATTTGAAATGCCTATCGGCACCTATATTTTAAATGTCTATCGGCAACTATATCTGATATGCCTATCGGCATCTATTTCTGAAATGCCTATCGGCAACCATGTCTGAAATGCCTATCGACATCTATATTTGAAATACCTATCGGCTTCTATATCTGAAATGCCTAACGGCACCTATTTTTAAAATTCCAATCGGCAACTATATCTGAAATGCCTATCGGTACCTATATCTGAAATGCCTATCGGCACCTATTTTTGAAATGCCTATCGGAAATTACATCTGAAATGCCTATCGGCACCTATATTTGGAATGCCTATCGGCAACCATATCTGGAATGCCTATCGGCACCTATATTTGAAATGCCTATCGGCTTCTATATCTGAAATGCCTATCGGCATCTATTTTTAAAATGCTAATAGGCAACTATATCTGAAATGCCTATCGGCACCTATATTTGGAATGCCTATCGGCAACCATATCTGGAATGCCTATCGGCACCTATATTTGAAATGCCTATCGGCTTCTATATCTGAAATTCCTAACGGCACCTATTTTTAAAATGCCAATCGGCATCTATATCTGAAATGCCTTTCAGCACCTATAGTCGAAATGCCTATAGGCAACCATATCTGGAATGCCTATCAACACCTATAGTTGAAATGCCTATCAACTTCTATATCTGAAATGCCTATCGGCACCTATTTTTAAAATGCCAATCGGCAAATAAATCTGAAATGCCTATCGGCACCTATATCTGAAATGCCTATCGGCACCTATTTTCGAAATGCCTATCGGAAACTACATCTGAAATGCTTATCAGCACCTGTATTTTAAATGCTTATCGGCAACCAAATCAGAAATTCCTAACGGCACCTATTTTTAAAATGCCAATCGGCAACTATATCTGAAATGCCTATCGGCACCTATATCTGAAATGCCTATCGGCACCTATTTTCGAGATGCCTTTCGGAAACTACATCTGAAATGCCTATCAGCACCTATATTTAAAATGCCAATCGGCAACCAAATCAGAAATGCCTATCGGCACCTATATCTGAAATGCCTTTCGGCATTTATATCTGAAATGCCTATCGGCACCTATATTTGAAATGCCTATCAGCACCTTTATCTGAAATGCCTATCGGCACCTATTTATAAAATGCCAATCGGCAACTATAACTGAAATACCTATCAGCACCCATATTTGAAATGCCTATCGGCAACCATATCTGAAATGCCTATCGACACCTATATTTGAAATACCTATCGGCTTCTATACCCGAAATGCCTATCGACACCTATATTTGAAATACCTATCGGCTTCTATATCTGAAATGCCTATCGGCACCTATTTTTAAAATGCCAATCGGCAACGATATCTGAAATGCCTATCGGCACCTATATCTGAAATGCCTATCGGCACCTATTTTTGAAATGCCTATCGGAAACTACATCTGAAATGCCTAACAGCACCTATATTTGAAATGCCTATCGGCAACTATATCTGAAATGCCTATCGACACCTATATTTGAAATACCTATCGGCTTCTATATCTGAAATGCCTATCGGCACCTATTTTTAAAATGCCAATTGGCAACTATATCTGTAATGCCTATCAGCACCTATATTTGGAATGCCTATCGGCAACCATATCTGGAATGCCTATCGGCACCTATATTTGAAATGCCTATCGGCTTCTATATCTGAAATGCCTATCGGCACCTATTTTTAAAATGCCAATCGGCAACTATATCTGAAAAGCCTATCAGCACCTATATTTGAAATGCCTATCGGCAACCATTTCTGAAATGCCTAGCGGCACCTATATTTTAAATGCCTATCGGCAACTATATCTGATATGCCTATCGGCACCTATATCTGAAATGCCCATCGGCACCTATTTTTGAAATGCCTATCGGAAACTACATCTAAAATGCCTATCGGCACCTATTTTTAAAATGCCAATCGGCAACTATATCTGAAATGCCTAACGGCACCTATATCTGAAATGCCTATGGGCACCTATTTTTGAAATGCCTATCGGAAACTACATCTGAAATGCCTATCAGCACCTATATTTGGAATGCCTATGGGCAACCATATCTGAAATGCCTATCGACACCTATATTTGAAATACCTATCGGCTGCTATATCTGAAATGCCTATCGGCACCTATTTTAAAATGCCCATCGGCAACTGTATCTGAAATGCCTATCGGCATCTATATCTGAAATGCCTATCGGCATCTATATCTGAAATGCCTATCGGCACCAATTTTTGAAATGTCTATCGGAAACTACATCTGAAATGCCTATCAGCACCTATATTTAAAATGCCAATCGGCAACCAAATCAGAAATGCCTATCGGCACCTATATCTGAAATGCCTTTCGGCATTTCTATCTGAAATGCCTATCGGCACCTATATTTGAAATGCCTATCGGCACCTATTTTTTAAATGCCTATCGGCAACTATATCTGATATGCCTATCGGCATCTATTTCTGAAATGCTTATCGGCAACCATATCTGAAATGCCTATCGACACCTATATTTTAAATACCTATCGGCTTCTATATCTGAAATGCCTAACGGCACCTATTTTTAAAATGCCAATCGGCAACTATATCTGAAATGCCTATCGGTACCTATATCTTAAATGCCTATCGGCACCTATTTTTGAAATGCCTATCGGAAACTACATCTGAAATGCCTATCAGCACCTATATTTGAAATGCCTATCGGCAGCTAAATCAGAAATGCCTATCGGCACCTATATCTGAAATGCCTTTCGGCATTTATATCTGAAATGCATATCGGCACCTATATATGAAATGCCTATCGGCAACTATATCTGATATGACTATCGGCACCTATATCTGAAATGCCTATCGGCACCTATTTTTGAAATGCCTATCGAAAACTACATCTGAAATGCTTATCGGCACCTATTTTTAAAATGCCAATCGGCAACTATATCTGAAATGCCTATCGGCACCTATATCTGAAATGCCTATCGGCACCTATTTTTGATATTCCAATCGGCAACTATATCTGAAATGCCTATCGGCACCTATTTTTGAAAAGCCTATCGGAAACTACATCTGAAATGCCTATCAGCACCTATATCTCAAATGCCTATCGGCAACCATATCTGGAATGCCTATCGGCACCTACATTTGAAATGCCTATCGGCTTCTATATCTGAAATGCCTATCAGCACCTATTTTTAAAATGCTAATCGGCAACTATATCTGAAATGCCTATCGGCACCTATATCTGAAATGCCTATCGGCACCTATTTTTGAAATGCCTATCGGAAACTACATCTGAAATGCCTATCAGCACCTATATTTGAAATGCCTATCGGCAGCTAAATCAGAAATGCCTATCGGCACCTATATCTGTAATGCCTTTCGGCATTTATATCTAAAATGCCTATCGGCACCTATATTTGAAATGCCTATCGGCACCTATATTTTAAATGCCTATCGGCAACTATATCTGATATGCCTATCGGCATCTATTTCTGAAATGCTTATCGGCAACCATATCTGAAATGCCTATCGACACCTATATTTTAAATACCTATCGGCTTCTATATCTGAAATGCCTAACGGCACCTATTTTTAAAATGCCAATCGGCAGCTATATCTGAAATGCCTATCTGCACCTATTTTTAAAATGCCAATCGGCAACTATATCTGAAATGCCTATCAGCACCTATATTTGAAATGCCTATCGGCAACCATTTCTGAAAAGCCTATCGGCACCTGTATTTAAAATTCCTATCGGCTTCTATATCTGAAATGCCTATCGGCACCTTTTTTCACAATGCCAATCGGCAAATATATCTGAGATGCCTATCGGCACCTATATCTGAAATACCTATCGGCACCCATTTTTGAAATGCCTATCGGAAACTACATCTGAAATGCCTATCAGCACCTATATTTGAAATGCCTATCGGCAACCATATCCGAAATGCCTATCGACACCTATATTTGAAATACCTATCGGCTTCTATATCTGAAATGCCTATCGGCACCTATTTTTAAAATGCCAATCGGCAACTATATCTGAAATGCCTATCAGCACCTATATTTGAAATGCCTATCGGCAACCAAATCAGAAATGCCTATCGGCACCTATATTTGAAATGCCTATCGGCACCTATATCTGAAATGCCTATCAGCACCTATATTTGAAATGCCTATCGGCAACTGTATTTGAAATGAGTTTCGGCATTTATATCTGAAATGCCTATCGGCACATATATTTGATATGCCTATCGGCACCTATATTATAAATGCCTATCGGCAACTATATCTGAAATGCCTATCGGCATCTATATCTTTAGTGCCTATCGGCAACAATATCTGAAATGCCTATCGGCACCTATATTTGAAATGCCTATCGGCACCTATATTTTAAATGCCTATCGGCAACTATATCTGATATGCCTATCGGCATCTATTTCTGAAATGCCTATCGGCAACCATATCTGAAATGCCTATCGACACCTATATTTGAAATACCTATCGACTTCTATATCTGAAATGCCTAACGGCACCTTTTTTTAAAATTCCAATCGGCAACTATATCTGAAATGCCTATCGGTACCTATATCTGAAATGCCTATCGGCACCTATTTTTGAGATGCCTATCGGAAATTACATCTGAAATGCCTATCAGCACCTATATTTGGAATGCCTATCGGCAACCATATCTGGAATGCCTATCGGCACCTATATTTGAAATGCCTATCGGCTTCTATATCTGAAATGCCTATCAGCATCTATATTTGAAATGCCTATCGGCTACTATATCTGAAATGCCTATCGGCATCTATTTTTAAAATGCCAATCGGCAACTATATCTGAAATGCCTATCGGCACCTATATCTGAAATGCCTGTCGGCACCTATTTTTGAAATGCCTATCGGAAACTACATCTGAAATGCCTATCAGCACCTATATTTGAAATGCCTATCGAAAACCAAATTAGAAATGCCTATCGGCACCTATATCTAAAATGCCTTTCGGCATTTATATCTGAAATGCCTATCGGCACCTATATTTGAAATGCCTATCGGCACCTATATTTTAAATGCCTATCGGCAACTATATCTGATATGCCTATCGGCATCTATTTCTGAAATGCCTATCGGCAACCATATCTGGTATGCCTATCGACACCTATATTTAAAATACCTATCGGCTTCTATATCTGAAATGCCTAACGGCACCTATTTTTAAAATGCCAATCGGCAACTATATTTGAAATGCCTATCGGTACCTATATCTGAAATGCCTATCGGCACCTATTTTTGAAATGCCTATCGGTAACTTCATCTGAAATGCCTATCAGCACCTATATTTGAAATGCCTATCGGCAACCGTATCTGGAATGCCTATCGGCACCTATATTTGAAATGCCTATCGGCTTTTATATCTGAAATGCCTATCAGCACTTATTTTAAAAATGCCTATCGGCAACTATATCTTAATTGCCTATCGGCACCTATATCTAAAATGGCTATCGGCACCTATTTTTGAAATGCCTGTCGGAAACTACATCTGAAATGCCTGTCAGCACCTATATTTGAAATGCCTATCGGCAACCAAATCAGAAATGCCTATCGGCACCTATATCTGAAATGCCTTTCGGCATTTATATCTGAAATGCCTATCGGCAACTATATATGAAATGCCTATCAACACCTATATTTTAAATGCCTTCCAGCAACTATATCTGATATGCCTATCGGCACCTATATCTGAAATCCCTATCTGCACCTATTTTTGAAATGCCTATCGGAAACTACATCTGAAATGCCTATCGGCACCTATTTTTAAAATGCCAATCGGCAACTATATTTGAAATACCTATCGGCACCTATATCTGAAAAGCCTATCGGCACCTATCTTTGAAATGCCTATCGGAAACTACATCTGAAATGCCTATCAGCATCTATATCTGAAATGCCTATCGATAACCATATCTGAAATGCCTATCGGCACCTACATTTGAAATGCCTATCGGCTTCTATATCTGAAATGCCTATTGGCACCTATTTTTAAAATGCCAATCGGCAACTATATTTGAAATGCCTATCGGTACCTATATCTGAAATGCCTATCGGCACCTATTTTTGAAACGCCTATCGGTAACTTCATCTGAAATGCCTATCAGCACCTATATTTGAAATGCCTATCGGCAACCGTATCTGGAATGCCTATCGGCACCTATATTTGAAATGCCTATCGGCTTTTATATCTGAAATGCCTATCAGCACTTATTTTAAAAATGCCTATCGGCAACTATATCTTAATTGCCTATCGGCACCTATATCTAAAATGGCTATCGGCACCTATTTTTGAAATGCCTATCGGAAACTACATCTGAAATGCCTGTCAGCACCTATATTTGAAATGCCTATCGGCAACCAAATCAGAAATGCCTATCGGCACCTATATCTGAAATGCCTTACGGCATTTATATCTGAAATGCCTATCGGCAACTATATATGAAATGCCTATCGGCACCTATATTTTAAATGCCTTCCGGCAACTATATCTGATATGCCTATCGGCACCTATATCTGAAATCCCTATCGGCACCTATTTTTGAAATGCCTATCGGAAACTACATCTGAAATGCCTATCGGCACCTATTTTTAAAATGCCAATCGGCAACTATATTTGAAATACCTATCGGCACCTATATCTGAAATGCCTATCGGCACCTATCTTTGAAATGCCTATCGGAAACTACATCTGAAATGTCTATCAGCACCTATATTTGAAATGCCTATCGGCAACCATATTTGGAATGCCTATCGGCATCTATAATTGAAATGCCTATCGGCAACTGTATCTGAAATGCCTATCAGCACCTTTATTTGAAATGCCTATTGGCAACCAAATCAGAAATGCCTATCGGCACCTATATCTGAAATGCCTTTCGGCATTTATATCTGAAATGCCTATCGGCACCTATATTTGAAATGCCTATCGGCAACTATTTTTGAAATGCCTATCGGAAACAACATCTGAAATGCCTATCGGCACCTATTTTTAAAATGCCAATCGGCAACTATATCTGAAATGCCAATCGGCACCTATATCTGAAATGCCTATCAGCACCTATTTTTGAAATGCCTATCGGAAACTACATCCGAAATGCCTATCAGCACCTATATTTGAAATGTCTATCGGCAACCATATCTGAAATGCCTATTGACACCTATATTTAAAATGCCTATCGGAAACTACATCTGAATTGCCTATCAGCACCTATATTTCAAATGCCTATCGGCAACCATATCTGGAATGCCTATCGGCACCTATATTTGAAATGCCTATCGGCTTCTATATCTGAAATGCCTATCTGCACCTATTTTTAAAATGCCAATCGGCAACTATATCTGAAATGCCTATCGGCACCTATATCTGAAATGCCTATCGGCACCTATTTTTGAAATGCCTATCGGAAACTACATCTGAAATGCCTATCAGCACCTATATTTGAAATGCCTATCGGCAACCATATCTGAAATGCCTATCGACACCTATATTTGAAATACCTATCAGCTTCTATATCTGAAATGTCTATCGGCACCTATTTTTAAAATGCCAAACGGCAACTATATCTGAAATGCCTATCGGCACCTATATCTGAAATGCCTATCGGCACCTATTTTTGAAATGCCTATCGGAAACTACATCTGAAATGCCTATCAGCATCTATATCAGAAATGCCTATCGGCAACCATATCTGGAATGCCTATCGGCACCTACATTTGAAATGCCTATCGGCTTCTATATCTGAAATGCCTATCGGCATCTATTTTTAAAATGCCAATCGGCAACTATATCTGAAATGCCTATCGGCACCTATATTTTAAATGCCTATCGGCAACTATATCTGATATGCCTATCGGCTTCTATTTCTGAAAAGCCTATCGGCAACCATATCTGGTATGCCTATCGACACCTATATTTAAAATACCTATCGGCTTCTATATCTGAAATGCCTAACGGCACCTATTTTAAAAATGCCAATCGGCAACTATATTTGAAATGCCTATCGGTACCTATATCTGAAATGCCTATCGGCACCTATTTTTGAAATGCCTATCGGTAACTTCATCTGAAATGCCTATCAGCACCTATATTTGAAATGCCTATCGGCAACCGTATCTGGAATGCCTATCGGCACCTATATTTGAAATGCCTATCGGCTTTTATATCTGAAATGCCTATCAGCACTTATTTTAAAAATGCCTATCGGCAACTATATCTTAATTGCCTATCGGCACCTATATCTGAAATGGCTATCGGCACCTATTTTTGAAATGCCTATCGGAAACTACATCTGAAATGCCTGTCAGCACCTATATTTGAAATGCCTATGGGCAACCAAATCAGAAATGCCTATCGGCACCTATATCTGAAATGCCTTTCGGCATTTATATCTGAAATGCCTATCGGCAACTATATATGAAATGCCTATCAGCACCTATATTTTAAATGCCTTCCGGCAACTATATCTGATATGCCTATCGGCACCTATATCTGAAATCCCTATCTGCACCTATTTTTGAAATGCCTATCGGAAACTACATCTGAAATGCCTATCGGCACCTATTTTTAAAATGCCAATCGGCAACTATATTTGAAATACCTATCGGCACCTATATCTGAAAAGCCTATCGGCACCTATCTTTGAAATGCCTATCGGAAACTACATCTGAAATGCCTATCAGCATCTATATCTGAAATGCCTATCGATAACCATATCTGGAATGCCTATCGGCACCTACATTTGAAATGCCTATCGGCTACTATATCTGAAATGCCTATTGGCACCTATTTTTAAAATGCCAATCGGCAACTATATTTGAAATACCTATCGGCACCTATTTTTGAAATGCCTATCGGAAACTACATTTGAAATGCCTGTCAGCACCTATATTTGAAATGCCTATCGGCAACCAAATCAGAAATGCCTATCGGCACCTATATCTGAAATGCCTTTCGGCATTTATATCTGAAATGCCTATCGGCAACTATATATTAAATGCCTATCGGCACCTATATTTTAAATGCCTTCCGGCAACTATATCTGATATGCCTATCGGCACCTATATCTGAAATCCCTATCGGCACCTATTTTTGAAATGCCTATCGGAAACTACATCTGAAATGCCTATCGGCACCTATTTTTAAAATGCCAATCGGCAACTATATTTGAAATACCTATCGGCACCTATATCTGAAATGCTTATCGGCACCTATCTTTGAAATGCCTATCGGAAACTACATCTGAAATGTCTATCAGCACCTATATTTGAAATGCCTATCGGCAACCATATTTGGAATGCCTATCGGCATCTATAAATGAAATGCCTATCAGCAACTGTATCTGAAATGCCTATCAGCACCTTTATTTGAAATGCCTATCGGCAACCAAATCAGAAATGCCTATCGGCACCTATATCTGAAATGCCTTTCGGCATTTATATCTGAAATGCCTATCGGCACCTATATTTGAAATGCCTATCGGCACCTATTTTTGAAATGCCTATCGGAAACAACATCTGAAATGCCTATCGGCACCTATTTTTAAAATGCCAATCGGCAACTATATCTGAAATGCCAATCGGCACCTATATCTGAAATGCCTATCAGCACCTATTTTTGAAATGCCTATCGGAAACTACATCCGAAATGCCTATCAGCACCTATATTTGAAATGTCTATCGGCAACCATATCTGAAATGCCTATTGACACCTATATTTAAAATGCCTATCGGAAACTGCATCTGAATTGCCTATCAGCACCTATATTTCAAATGCCTATCGGCAACCATATCTGGAATGCCTATCGGCACCTATATTTGAAATGCCTATCGGCTTCTATATCTGAAATGCCTATCTGCACCTATTTTTAAAATGCCAATCGGCAACTATATCTGAAATGCCTATCGGCACCTATATCTGAAATGCCTATCGGCACCTATTTTTGAAATGCCTATCGGAAACTACATCTGAAATGCCTATCAGCACCTATATTTGAAATGCCTATCGGCAACCATATCTGAAATGCCTATCGACACCTATATTTGAAATACCTATCAGCTTCTATATCTGAAATGTCTATCGGCACCTATTTTTAAAATGCCAAACGGCAAATATATCTGAAATGCCTATCGGCACCTATATCTGAAATGCCTATCGGCACCTATTTTTGAAATGCCTATCGGAAACTACATCTGAAATGCCTATCAGCATCTATATCAGAAATGCCTATCGGCAACCATATCTGGAATGCCTATCGGCACCTACATTTGAAATGCCTATCGGCTTCTATATCTGAAATGCCTATCGGCATCTATTTTTAAAATGCCAATCGGCAACTATATCTGAAATGCCTATCGGCACCTATATCTGAAATGCCTATCGGCACCTATATTAGAAATGCCTATCGGCAACCAAATCAGAAATGCCTATCGGCACCTATATTTGAAATGCCTTTCGGCATTTATATCTGAAATGCCTATCGGCACCTATATTTAAAATGCCTGTCGGCACCTATATTTTAAATGCCTATCGGCAACTATATCTAATATGCCTATCGGCACCTATATCTGAAATGCCTATCGGCACCTATTTTGGAAAAGCCTATCGGAAACTACATCTGAAATGCCTATCGAAAACTACATCTGAAATGCCTATCAGCACCTATATTTGAAATGCCTTTCGGCAACCATATCTAAAATGCCTATCGGCACCTATATTTGAAATGCCTATCGGCTTCTATATCTGAAATGCCTATCGGCACCTATTTTTATAATGCCAATCGGCAACTATATCTGAAATGCCTATCGGCACCTATATCTGAAATGCCTATCGGCACCTATTTTTGAAATGCCTATCGGAAACTACATCTGAAATGCCTATCAGCACCTATATTTGAAATGCCTATCGGCAATTAAATCAGAAATGCCTATCGGCACCTATATCTGAAATGCCTTTCGGCATTTATATCTGAAATGCCTATCGGCACCTATATCTGAAATGCCTATCGGCACCTATTTTTGAAATGCCTATCGGAAACTACATCTGCAATGCCTATCAGCACCTATATTTTTAATGCCTATCGGCAACCATATCTGAAATGCCTATCTGGACCTATATCTGAAATGCCTATCGGCACCTATTTTTGAAATGCCTATCGAAAACTACTTTTGAAATGCCTATCAGCACCTATATTTGATATGCCTATCGGCAACCATATCTGGAATGCCTATCGGCACCTATATTTGAAATGCCTATCGGCTACTATATCTGAAATGCCTATCGGCACCTATTTTTAAAATGCCAATCGGCAACTATATCTGAAATGCCTATCGGCACCTATATCTGATGTGCCTATCGGCACCTATTTTTGAAATGCCTATCGGAAACTACATCTGAAATGCCTATCTACACCTATATTTGAAATGCCTATCGGCAACCAAATCAGAAATGCCTATCGGCACTTATATCTGAAATGCCTTTCGGCATTTATATCTGAAATGCCTATCGGCACCTATATTTGAAATGCCTAACGGCACCTATTTTTAAAATGCCAATCGGCAACTATATCTGAAATGCCTATTGGTACCTATATCTGAAATGCCTATCGGCACCTATTTTTGAAATGCCTATCGGAAACTACATCTGAAATGCCTATCAGCACCTATATTTGGAATGCCTATCGGCAACCATATCTGGAATGCCTATCGGCACCTATATTTGAAATTCCTATCGGCTTCTATATCTGAAACGCCTATCGGCACCTATTTTTAAAATACCAATCGGCAGCTATATCTGAAATGCCTATTGGTACCTATATCTGAAATGCCTATCGGCACCTATTTTTGAAATGCCCATCGGAAACTACATCTGAAATGCCTATCAGCACCTATATTTGGAATGCCTATCGGCAACCATATCTGGAATGCCTATCGGCACCTATATTTGAAATGCCTTTTGGCTTCTATATCTGAAATGCCTATCGGCACCTATTTTTAAAATGCCAATCGGCAACTATATCTGAAAAGCCTATCGGCACCTATATCTGAAATGCCTATTGGCACCTATTTTTGAAATGCCTATCGGTAACTTCATCTGAAATGCCTATCAGCAGCTTCATTTGAAATGTCTATCGGCAACCGTATCTGGAATGCCTATCGGCACCTATATTTGAAATGCCTATCGGATTCTATATCTGAAATGCCTATCAGCACCTATTTTAAAAATGCCAATCGGCAACTATATCTGAAATGCCTATCGGCACCTATATCTGAAATGCCTATCAGCACCTATTTTTGAAATGCCTATCGGAAACTACATCTGAAATGCCTATCAGCACCTATATTTGAAATGCCTATCGGCAACCAAATCAGAGGTGCCTATCGGCACCTATATCTGAAATGCCTTTTGGCATTTATATTTGAAATGCCTATCGGCACCTATATTTTAAATGCCTATCGGCAACTACATCTGATATGCCTATCGGCATCTATTTTTGAAATGCCTATCGGCAACCATATCTGAAATGCCTATCGACACCTATATTTGAAATACCTAACGGCTTCTATATCTAAA
The DNA here is from genome assembly GCA_034508555.1 of Venustoraphidia nigricollis. NCBI lineage: Eukaryota > Metazoa > Arthropoda > Insecta > Raphidioptera > Raphidiidae > Venustoraphidia > Venustoraphidia nigricollis. Next base: position 23,456 of record JAVRKA010000255.1, read on the forward strand.
ATGCCTAACGGCACCTATTTTTAAAATGCCAATCGGCAACTATATCAGAAATGCCTATCGGCACCTATATCTGAAATGCCTATCGGCACCTATTTTTGAAATACCTATCGGAAACTACATCTGAAATGCCTATCAGCACCTATATTTGAAATGCTTATCGGCAACCAAATCAGAAATGCCTATCGGCACCTATATCTGAAATGCCTTTCGGCATTTATATCTGAAATGCCTATCGGCACCTATTTTTGAAATGCCTATCGGAAACTACATCTGAAATGCCTATCATCACCTATATTGAAATGTCTATCGGCAACGATATCTGAAATGCCTATCGACACCTATATTTGAAATGCCTATCGGCTTCTATATCTGAAATGCCTATCGGCACCTATTTTTCAAATGCCAATCGGCAACTATATCTGAAATGCCTATCAGCACCTATATCTGAAATACCTATAGGCACCTATTTTTGAAATGCCTATCGGAAACTACATCTGAAATGCCTATCAGCACCTATATTTGAAATGCCTATCGGCAACCAAATCAGAAATGCCTATCGGCACCTATATTTGAAATGCCTTTCGGCATTTATATCTGAAATACCTATCGGCACCTATATTTAAAATGCCTGTCGGCACCTATATTTTAAATGCCTATCGGCAACTATATCTGATATGCCTATCGGCACCTATATCTGAAATGCCTATCGGCACCTATTTTTGAAATGCCTATCGGAAACTACATCTGAAATGCCTATCGGCACCTATTTTTGAAATGCCTATCGGCACCTATATTTGAAATGCCTATCGGCACCTATAACTGAAATGCCTATCGGCACCTATTTTTAAAATGCCAATCGGCAACTATATCTGAAATGCCTATCAACACCCATATTTGAAATGCCTATCGGCAACCATATCTGAAATGCCTATCGACACCTATATTTGAAATACCTATCGGCTTCTATATCTGAAATGCCTATCGGCACCTATTTTTCAAATGCCAATCGGCAACTATATCTGAAATGCCTATCGGCACATATATCTGAAATGCCTATCGGCACCTATTTTTGAAATGCCTATCGGAAACTACATCTGAAATGCCTATCAGCATCTATATCTGAAATTCCTATCGGCAACCATATCTGGAATGTCTATCAGCACCTACATTTGAAATGCCTATCGGCTTCTATATCTGAAATGCCTATCGGCACCTATTTTTAAAATGCCAATCGGCAACTATATCTGAAATGCCTATAGGCACCTATATCTGAAATGCCTATCGGCACCTATTTTTGAAATGCCTATCGGAAACTACATCTGAAATGCCTATCAGCACCTATATTTGAAATGCCTATCGGCAACCAAATCAGAAACGCCTATCGGCACCTATATCTGAAATGCCTTTCGGCATTTATATCTGAAATGCCTATCGGCACCTATATATGAAATGCCTATCGGCACCTATATTTTAAATGCCTTTCGGCAACTATATCTGATATGCCTATCGGACCTATATCTGAAATCCCTATCGGCACCTATTTTTGAAATGCCTATCGGAAACTACATCTGAAATGCCTATCGGCACCTATTTTTAAAATGCCAAACGGCAATTATATCTGAAATGCCTATCGGCACCTATATCTGAAATGCCTATCGGAACTTATTTTTGAAATGCCTATCGGAAACTACATCTGAAATGCCTATCAGCATCTATATCTGAAATGCCTATCGGCAACCATATCTGGAATGCCTATCGGCACCTACATTTGAAATGCCTATCGGCTTCTATATCTGAAATGCCTATTGGCACCTATTTTTAAAATGCCAATCGGCAACTATATCTGAAATGCCTATCGGCACCTATATCTGAAATGCCTATCGGCACCTATGTTTGAAATGCCTATCGGAAACTACATCTGAAAAGCCTATCAGCACCTATATTTGAAATGCCTATCGGCAACCAAATCAGAAATGCCTATCGGCACCTATATTTGAAATGCCTTTTGGCATTTATATCTGAAATGCCTATCGGCACCTATATTTGAAATGCCTGTCGGCACCTATATTTTAAATGCCTATCGGCAACTATATCTGATATGCCTATCGGCACCTACATCTGAAATGCCTATCGGCACCTATTTTGGAAATGCCTATCGGAAAATACATCTGAAATGCCTATCGGAAACTACATCTGATATACCTATCAGCACCTATATTTGAAATGCCTATCGGCAACCATATCTGGAATGCCTATCGGCACCTATATTTGAAATGCCTATCGGCAGCCATATCTGGAATGCCTATCGGCACCTATATTTGAAATGCCTATCGGCTTCTATATCTGAAATGCCTATCGGCACCTATTTTTAAAATGCCAATCGGCAACTATATCTGAAATGCCTATCGGCACCTATATCTGAAATGCCTATCGGCACCTATATTTGAAATGCCTACCGGCTTCTATATCTGAAATGCCTATCGGCACCTATTTTTAAAATGCCAATCGGCAACTATATCTGAAATGCCTATCAGCACCTATATTTGAAATGCTTATCGGCAACCAAATCAGAAATGCCTATCGGCACCTATATCTGAAATGCCTTTCGGCATTTATATCTGAAATGCCTATCGGCACCTATATTTGAAATGCTTATCGGCACCTATATTTTAAATGCCTATCGGCAACTATATCTGATATGCCTATCGGCACCTATGTCTGAAATGCCTGTCGGCACCTATTTTGGAAATGCCTATCGGAAACTACATCTGAAATGTCTATCAGCACCTATATTTGAAATGCCTATCGGCAACCATATCTGGAATGCCTATCGGCATCTATATTTGAAAAGCCTATCGGCAACCGTATCTGGAATGCCTATCGGCACCTATATTTGAAATGCCTATCGGCTTCTATATCTGAAATGCCTATCGGCACCTATTTTTACAATGCCAATCGGCAACTATATCTGAAATGCCTATCGGCACCTATTTTTAAAATGCCAATCGGCAACTATATCTGAAATGCCTATCGGCACCTATATCTGAAATGCCTATCGGCACCTATTTTAGAAATGCTTATCGGAAACTACATCTGAAATGCCTATCAGCACCTATATTTGAAATGTCTATCGGCAACCATATCTGAAATGCCTATCGACACCTATATTTGAAATACCTATCGGCTTCTCTATCTGAAATGCCTATCGGCACCTATTTTTAAAATGCCAATCGGCAACTATATCTGAAATGCCTATCGGCACCTATATCTGAAATGCCTATTGGCACCTATTTTTGAAATGCCTATCGGCACCTATATTTGAAATGCCTATCGGCACCTATATCTGAAATGCCTATCGGCACCTATTTTTAAAATGCCAATCGGCAACTATATCTGAAATGCCTATCAACACCCATATTTGAAATGCCTATCGGCAATTATATCTGAAATACCTATCGACACCTATATTTGAAATACCTATCGGCTTCTATATCTGAAATGCCTATCGGCACCTATTTTTCAAATATCAATCGGCAACTATATCTGAAATGCCTATCGGCACATATATCTGAAATGCCTATCGGAACCTATTTTTGAAATGCCAATCGGAAACTACATCTGAAATGCCTATCAGCACCTATATTTGAAATGCCTATCGGCAACCATATCTGAAATGCCTTTCGGCACCTATATTTGAAATGCCTATCGGCTTCTATATCTTAAATGCCTATCGGCACCTATTTTTAAAATGCCAATCGGCTACTATATCTGAAATGCCTATAGGCACCTATATCTGAAATGCTTATCGGCACCTATTTTTGAAATGCCTATCGGAAACTACATCTGAAATGCCTATCAGCATCTATATTTGAAATGCTTATCGGCAACCAAATCAGAAATGCCTATCGGCACCTATATCTGAAATGCCTTTCGGCATTTATATCTGAAATGCTTATAGGCACCTATATTTGAAATGCCTATCGGCACCTATATTTTAAATGCCTATCGGCAACTATATCTGATATGCCTATCGGCACCTATATCTGAAATGCCTATCGGCACCTATTTTGGAAATGCCTATCGGAAACTACATCTAAAAATGCCTATCGGAAACTACATCTGAAATGCCTATCAGCACCTATATTTGAAATGCCTATCGGCAACCATATCTGAAATGCCTATCGGCACCTATATTTGAAATGCCTATCGGCTTCTATATCTGAAATACCTATCGGCACCTATTTTAAAAATGCCAATCGGCAACTATATCTGAAATGCCTATCGGCACCTATATCTGAAATGCCTATCGGCACCTATTTTTGAAATACCTATCGGAAACTACATCTGAAATGCCTATCAGCACCTATATTTGAAATGCTTATCGGCAACCAAATCAGAAATGCCTATCGGCACCTATTTCTGAAATGCCTTTCGGCATTTATATCTGAAATGCCTATCGGCACCTATTTTTGAAATCCCTATCGGAAACTACATCTGAAATGCCTATCATCACCTATATTGAAATGTCTATCGGCAACGATATCTGAAATGCCTATCGACACCTATATTTGAAATGCCTATCGGCTTCTATATCTGAAATGCCTATCGGCACCTATTTTTAAAATGCCAATCGGCAACTATATCTGAAATGCCTGTCAGCACCTATAGGTGAAATGCCTATAGGCACCTATTTTTGAAATGCCTATCGGAAACTACATCTGAAATGCCTATCAGCACCTATATTTGAAATGCCTATCGGCAACCAAATCAGAAATGCCTATCGGCACCTATATTTGAAATGCCTTTCGGCATTTATATCTGAAATGCCTATCGGCACCTATATTTGAAATGCCTGTCGGCACCTATATTTTAAATGCCTATCGGCAACTATATCTGATATGCCTATCGGCACCTATATCTGAAATGCCTATCGGCACCTATTTTTGAAATGCCTATCGGAAACTACATCTGAAATGCCTATCGGCACCTATTTTTGAAATGCCTATCGGCACCTATATTTGAAATGCCTATCGGCACCTATAACTGAAATGCTTATCGGCACCTATTTTTAAAATGCCAATCGGCAAATATATCTGAAATGCCTATCAACACCCATATTTGAAATGCCTATCGGCAACCATATCTGAAATGCCTATCGACACCTATATTTGAAATACCTATCGGCTTCTATATCTGAAATGCCTATCGGCACCTATTTTTCAAATGCCAATCGGCAACTATATCTGAAATGCCTATCGGCACATATATCTGAAATGCTTATCGGCACCTATTTTTGAAATGCCTATCAGCACCTATATTTGAAATGCCTATCGGCAACCATATCTGTAATGCCTTTCGGCACCTATATTTGAAATGCCTATCGGCTTCTATATCTGAAATGCCTATCGGCACCTATTTTTAATATGCCAATCGGCAACTATATCTGAAATGCCTATCGGCACCTATATCTGAAATGCCTATCGGCACCTATTTTTGAAATGCCTATCGGAAACTACATCTGAAATGCCTATCAGCACCCTCTATTTGAAATGCTTATCGGCAACCAAATCAGAAATGCCAATCGGCAACTATATCTGAAATGCCTATCAGCACCTATATTTGAAATGCCTATCGGCAACCATTTCTGAAAAGCCTATCGGCACCTGTATTTAAAATTCCTATCGGCTTCTATATCTGAAATGCCTATCGGCACCTTTTTTTACAATGCCAATCGGCAAATATATCTGAGATGCCTATCGGCACCTATATCTGAAATACCTATCGGCACCCATTTTTGAAATGCCTATCGGAAACTACATCTGAAATGCCTATCAGCACCTATATTTGAAATGCCTATCGGCAACCATATCTGAAATGCCTATCGACACCTATATTTGAAATACCTATCGGCTTCTATATCTGAAATGCCTATCGGCACCTATTTTTAAAATGCCAATCGGCAACTATATCTGAAATGCCTATCAGCACCTATATTTGAAATGCCTATCGGCAACCAAATCAGAAATGCCTATCGGCACCTATATTTGAAATGCCTATCGGCACCTATATCTGAAATGCCTATCAGCACCTATATTTGAAATGCCTATCGGCAACTGTATTTGAAATGAGTTTCGGCATTTATATCTGAAATGCCTATCGGCACATATATTTGATATGCCTATCGGCACCTATATTATAAATGCCTATCGGCAACTATATCTGAAATGCCTATCGGCATCTATATCTTTAGTGCCTATCGGCAACAATATCTGAAATGCCTATCGACACCTATATTTGAAATGCCTATCGGCACCTATATTTTAAATGCCTATCGGCAACTATATCTGATATGCCTATCGGCATCTATTTCTGAAATGCCTATCGGCAACCATATCTGGTATGCCTATCGACACCTATATTTAAAATACCTATCGGCTTCTATATCTGAAATGCCTAACGGCACCTATTTTTAAAATGCCAATCGGCAACTATATTTGAAATGCCTATCGGTACCTATATCTGAAATGCCTATCGGCACCTATTTTTGAAATGCCTATCGGTAACTTCATCTGAAATGCCTATCAGCACCTATATTTGAAATGCCTATCGGCAACCGTATCTGGAATGCCTATCGGCACCTATATTTGAAATGCCTATCGGCTTTTATATCTGAATTGCCTATCAGCACTTATTTTAAAAATGCCTATCGGCAACTATATCTTAATTGCCTATCGGCACCTATATCTGAAATGGCTATCGGCACCTATTTTTGAAATGCCTATCGGAAACTACATCTGAAATGCCTGTCAGCACCTATATTTGAAATGCCTACCGGCAACCAAATCAGAAATGCCTATCGGCACCTATATCTGAAATGCCTTTCGGCATTTATATCTGAAATGCGTATCAGCAACTATATATGAAATGCCTATCAGCACCTATATTTTAAATGCCTTCCGGCAACTATATCTGATATGCCTATCGGCACCTATATCTGAAATCCCTATCTGCACCTATTTTTGCAATGCCTATCGGAAACTACATCTGAAATGCCTATCGGCACCTATTTTTAAAATGCCAATCGGCAACTATATTTGAAATACCTATCGGCACCTATATCTGAAAAGCCTATCGGCACCTATCTTTGAAATGCCTATCGGAAACTACATCTGAAATGCCTATCAGCATCTATATCTGAAATGCCTATCGATAACCATATCTGGAATGCCTATCGGCACCTACATTTGAAATGCCTATCGGCTTCTATATCTGAAATGCCTATTGGCACCTATTTTTAAAATGCCAATCGGCAACTATATTTGAAATACCTACCGGCACCTATTTTTGAAATGCCTATCGGAAACTACATTTGAAATGCCTGTCAGCACCTATATTTGAAATGCCTATCGGCAACCAAATCAGAAATGCCTATCGGCACCTATATCTGAAATGCCTTTCGGCATTTATATCTGAAATGCCTATCGGCAACTATATATGAAATGCCTATAGGCACCTATATTTTAAATGCCTTCCGGCAACTATATCTGATATGCCTATCGGCACCTATATCTGAAATCCCTATCGGCACCTATTTTTGAAATGCCTATCGGAAACTACATCTGAAATGCCTATCGGCACCTATTTTTAAAATGCCAATCGGCAACTATATTTGAAATACCTATCGGCACCTATATCTGAAATGCCTATCGGCACGTATCTTTGAAATGCCTATCGGAAACTACATCTGAAATGTCTATCAGCACCTATATTTGAAATGCCTATCGGCAACCATATTTGGAATGCCTATCGACATCTATAATTGAAATGCCTATCGGCAACTGTATCTGAAATGCCTATCAGCACCTTTATTTGAAATGCCTATCGGCAACCAAATCAGAAATGCCTATCGGCACCTATGTCTGAAATCCCTATCGGCACCTATTTTTTAAATGCCTATCGGAAACTACATCTGAAATGCCTATCGGCACCTATTTTTAAAATGCCAATCGGCAACTATATCTGAAATGCCAATCGGCACCTATATCTGAAATGCCTATCAGCACCTATTTTTGAAATGCCTATCGGAAACTACATCCGAAATGCCTATCAGCACCTATATTTGAAATGTCTATCGGCAACCATATCTGAAATGCCTATTGACACCTATATTTAAAATGCCTATCGGAAACTACATCTGAATTGCCTATCAGCACCTATATTTCAAATGCCTATCGGCAACCATATCTGGAATGCCTATCGGCACCTATATTTGAAATGCCTATCGGCTTCTATATCTGAAATGCCTATCTGCACCTATTTTTAAAATGCCAATCGGCAACTATATCTGAAATGCCTATCGGCACCTATATCTGAAATGCCTATCGGCACCTATTTTTGAAATGCCTATCGGAAACTACATCTGAAATGCCTATCAGCACCTATATTTGAAATGCCTATCGACAACCATATCTGAAATGCCTATCGACACCTATATTTGAAATACCTATCAGCTTCTATATCTGAAATGCCTATCGGCACCTATATCTGAAATGCCTATCGGCACCCATTTTTGAAATGCCTATCGGAAACTACATCTGAAATGCCTATCAGCATCTATATCAGAAATGCCTATCGGCAACCATATCTGGAATGCCTATCGGCACCTACATTTGAAATGCCTATCGGCTTCTATATCTGAAATGCCTATCGGCATCTATTTTTAAAATGCCAATCGGCAACTATATCTGAAATGCCTATCGGCACCTATATCTGAAATGCCTATCGGCACCTATATTAGAAATGCCTATCGGCAACCAAATCAGAAATGCCTATCGGCACCTATATTTGAAATGCCTTTCGGCATTTATATCTGAAATGCCTATCGGCACCTATATTTAAAATGCCTGTCGGCACCTATATTTAAAATGCCTATCGGCAACTATATCTGATATGCCTATCGGCACCTATATCTGAAATGCCTATCGGCACCTATTTTGGAAAAGCCTATCGGAAACTACATCTGAAATGCCTATCGAAAACTACATCTGGAATGCCTATCAGCACCTATATTTGAAATGCCTATCGGCAACCATATCTAAAATGCCTATCGGCACCTATATTTGAAATGCCTATCGGCTTCTATATCTGAAATGCCTATCGGCACCTATTTTTAAAATGCCAATCGGCAACTATATCTGAAATGCCTATCGGCACCTATATCTGAAATGCCTATCGGCACCTATTTTTGAAATGCCTATCGGAAACTACATCTGAAATGCCTATCAGCACCTATATTTGAAATGCCTATCGGCAATTAAATCAGAAATGCCTATCGGCACCTATATCTGAAATGCCTTTCGGCATTTATATCTGAAATGCCTATCGGCACCTATATCTGAAATGCCTATCGGCACCTATTTTTGAAATGCCTATCGGAAACTACATCTGAAATGCCTATCTGCACCTATTTTTAAAATGCCAATCGGCAACTATATCTGAAATGCCTATCAGCACCTATATCTGAAATGCCTATCGGCAACTATATTTGAAATGCCTATCGGCACCTATATTTTAAATGCCTATCGGCAACTATATCTGATATGCCTATCGGCTTCTATTTCTGAAATGCCTATCGGCAACCATATCTGGTATGCCTATCGACACCTATATTTAAAATACCTATCGGCTTCTATATCTGAAATGCCTAACGGCACCTATTTTTAAAATGCCAATCGGCAACTATATTTGAAATGCCTATCGGTACCTATATCTGAAATGCCTATCGGCACCTATTTTTGAAATGCCTATCGGTAACTTCATCTGAAATGCCTATCAGCACCTATATTTGAAATGCCTATCGGCAACCGTATCTGGAATGCCTATCGGCACCTATATTTGAAATGCCTATCGGCTTTTATATCTGAAATGCCTATCGGCTTTTATATCTGAAATGCCTATCAGCACTTATTTTAAAAATGCCTATCGGCAACTATATCTTAATTGCCTATCGGCACCTATATCTGAAATGGCTATCGGCACCTATTTTTGAAATGCCTATCGGAAACTACATCTGAAATGCCTGTCAGCACCTATATTTGAAATGCCTATCGGCAACCAAATCAAAAATGCCTATCGGCACCTATATCTGAAATGCCTTTCGGCATTTATATCTGAAATGCCTATCGGCAACTATATATGAAATGCCTATCAGCACCTATATTTTAAATGCCTTCCGGCAACTATATCTGATATGCCTATCGGCACCTATATCTGAAATCCCTATCTGCACCTATTTTTGAAATGCCTATCGGAAACTACATCTGAAATGCCTATCGGCACCTATTTTTAAAATGCCAATCGGCAACTATATTTGAAATACCTATCGGCACCTATATCTGAAAAGCCTATCGGCACCTATCTTTGAAATGCCTATCGGAAACTACATCTGAAATGCCTATCAGCATCTATATCTGAAATGCCTATCGATAACCATATCTGGAATGCCTATCGGCACCTACATTTGAAATGCCTATCGGCTACTATATCTGAAATGCCTATTGGCACCTATTTTTAAAATGCCAATCGGCAACTATATTTGAAATACCTATCGACACCTATTTTTGAAATGCCTATCGGAAACTACATTTGAAATGCCTGTCAGCACCTATATTTGAAATGCCTATCGGCAACCAAATCAGAAATGCCTATCGGCACCTATATCTGAAATGCCTTTCGGCATTTATATCTGAAATGCCTATCGGCAACTATATATTAAATGCCTATCGGCACCTATATTTTAAATGCCTTCCGGCAACTATATCTGATATGCCTATCGGCACCTATATCTGAAATCCCTTTTGGCACCTATTTTTGAAATGCCTATCGGAAACTACATCTGAAATGCCTATCGGCACCTATTTTTAAAATGCCAATCGGCAACCATATTTGAAATACCTATCGGCACCTATATCTGAAATGCCTATCGGCACCTATCTTTGAAATGCCTATCGGAAACTACATCTGAAATGTCTATCAGCACCTATATTTGAAATGCCTATCGGCAACCATATTTGGAATGCCTATCGGCATCTATAATTGAAATGCCTATCGGCAACTGTATCTGAAATGCCTATCAGCACCTTTATTTGAAATGCCTATCGGCAACCAAATCAGAAATGCCTATCGGCACCTATATCTGAAATGCCTTTCGGCATTTATATCTGAAATGCCTATCGGCACCTATATTTGAAATGCCTATCGGCACCTATTTTTGAAATGCCTATCGGAAACAACATCTGAAATGCCTATCGGCACCTATTTTTAAAATGCCAATCGGCAACTATATCTGAAATGCCAATCGGCACCTATATCTGAAATGCCTATCAGCACCTATTTTTGAAATGCCTATCGGAAACTACATCCGAAATGCCTATCAGCACCTATATTTGAAATGTCTATCGGCAACCATATCTGAAATGCCTATTGACACCTATATTTAAAATGCCTATCGGAAACTACATCTGAATTGCCTATCAGCACCTATATTTCAAATGCCTATCGGCAACCATATCTGGAATGCCTATCGGCACCTATATTTGAAATGCCTATCGGCTTCTATATCTGAAATGCCTATCTGCACCTATTTTTAAAATGCCAATCGGCAACTATATCTGAAATGCCTATCGGCACCTATATCTGAAATGCCTATCGGCACCTATTTTTGAAATGCCTATCGGAAACTACATCTGAAATGCCTATCAGCACCTATATTTGAAATGCCTATCGGCAACCATATCTGAAATGCCTATCGACACCTATATTTGAAATACCTATCAGCTTCTATATCTGAAATGTCTATCGGCACCTATTTTTAAAATGCCAAACGGCAACTATATCTGAAATGCCTATCGGCACCTATATCTGAAATGCCTATCGGCACCTATTTTTGAAATGCCTATCGGAAACTACATCTGAAATGCCTACCAGCATCTATATCAGAAATGCCTATCGGCAACCATATCTGGAATGCCTATCGGCACCTACATTTGAAATGCCTATCGGCTTCTATATCTGAAATGCCTATCGGCATCTATTTTTAAAATGCCAATCGGCAACTATATCTGAAATGCCTATCGGCACCTATATCTGAAATGCCTATCGGCACCTATATTAGAAATGCCTATCGGCAACCAAATCAGAAATGCCTATCGGCACCTATATTTGAAATGCCTTTCGGCATTTATATCTGAAATGCCTATCGGCACCTATATTTAAAATGCCTGTCGGCACCTATATTTTAAATGCCTATCGACAATTATATCTGATATGCCTATCGGCACCTATATCTGAAATGCCTATCGGCACCTATTTTGGAAAAGCCTATCGGAAACTACATCTGAAATGCCTATCGAAAACTACATCTGAAATGCCTATCAGCACCTATATTTGAAATGCCTATCGGCAACCATATCTAAAATGCCTATCGGCACCTATATTTGAAATGCCTATCGGCTTCTATATCTGAAATGCCTATCGGCACCTATTTTTAAAATGCCAATCGGCAACTATATCTGAAATGCCTATCGGCACCTATATCTGAAATGCCTATCGGCACCTATTTTTGAAATGCCTATCGGAAACTACATCTGAAATGCCTATCAGCACCTATATTTGAAATGCCTATCGGCAAATAAATCAGAAATGCCTATCGGCACCTATATCTGAAATGCCTTTCGGCATTTATATCTGAAATGCCTATCGGCACCTATATCTGAAATGCCTATCGGCACCTATTTTTGAAATGCCTATCGGAAACTACATCTGAAATGCCTATCTGCACCTATTTTTAAAATGCCAATCGGCAACTATATCTGAAATGCCTATCGGCACCTATATCTGAAATGCCTATCGGCACCTATTTTTGAAATGCCTATCGGAAACTACATCTGCAATGCCTATCAGCACCTATATTTGTAATGCCTATCGGCAACCATATCTGAAATGCCTATCGGCACCTATATCTGAAATGCCTATCGGCACCTATTTTTGAAATGCTTATCGGAAACGACTTTTGAAATGCCTATCAGCACCTATATTTGATATGCCTATCGGCAACCATATCTGGAATGCCTATCGGCACCTATATTTGAAATGCCTATCGGCTACTATATCTGAAATGCCTATCGGCACCTATTTTTAAAATGCCAATCGGCAACTATATCTGAAATGCCTATCGGCACCTATATCTGATGTGCCTATCGGCACCTTTTTTTGAAATGCCTATCGGAAACTACATCTGAAATGCCTATCTACACCTATATTTGAAATGCCTATCGGCAACCAAATCAGAAATGCCAATCGGCAACTATATCTGAAATGCCTATTGGTACCTATATCTGAAATGCCTATCGGCACCTATTTTTGAAATGCCTATCGGAAACTACATCTGAAATGCCTATCAGCACCTATATTTGGAATGCCTATCGGCAACCATATCTGGAATGCCTATCGGCACCTATATTTGAAATTCCTATCGGCTTCTATATCTGAAATGCCTATCGGCACCTATTTTTAAAATGCCAATCGGCAGCTATATCTGAAATGCCTATTGGTACCTATATCTGAAATGCCTATCGGCACCTATTTTTGAAATGCCCATCGGAAACTACATCTGAAATGCCTATCAGCACCTATATTTGGAATGCCTATCGGCAACCATATCTGGAATGCCTATCGGCACCTATATTTGAAATGCCTTTTGGCTTCTATATCTGAAATGCCTATCGGCACCTATTTTTAAAATGCCAATCGGCAACTATATCTGAAAAGCCTATCGGCACCTATATCTGAAATGCCTATTGGCACCTATTTTTGAAATGCCTATCGGTAACTTCATCTGAAATGCCTATCAGCACCTTCATTTGAAATGTCTATCGGCAACCGTATCTGGAATGCCTATCGGCACCTATATTTGAAATGCCTATCGGATTCTATATCTGAAATGCCTATCAGCACCTATTTTAAAAATGCCAATCGGCAACTATATCTGAAATGCCTATCGGCACCTATATCTGAAATGCCTATCAGCACCTATTTTTGAAATGCCTATCGGAAACTACATCTGAAATGCCTATCAGCACCTATATTTGAAATGCCTATCGGCAACCAAATCAGAAGTGCCTATCGGCACCTATATCTGAAATGCCTTTTGGCATTTATATCTGAAATGCCTATCGGCACCTATATTTTAAATGCATATCGGCAACTATATCTGATATGCCTATCGGCATCTATTTTTGAAATGCCTATCGGCAACCATATCTGAAATGCCTATCGACACCTATATTTGAAATACCTAACGGCTTCTATATCTAAAATGCCTAACGGCACCTATTTTTAAAATGCCAATCGGCAACTATATCTGAAATGCCTATTGGTACCTATATCTGAAATGCCTATCGGCACCTATTTTTGAAATGCCTATCGGAAACTACATCTGAAATGCCTATCGGCACCTATTTTTAAAATGCCATTCGGCAACTATATCTGAAATGCCTATCGGCACCTATATCTGAAATGCCTATCGGCACCTATTTTTGAAATGCCTATCGGAACCTACATCTGAAATGTCTATCAGCACCTATATTTGAAATGCCTATCGGCAACCATATCTGGAATGCCTATCGGCATCTATAATTGAAATGCCTATCGGCAACCGTATCTGGAATGCCTATCGGAACCTATATTTGAAATGCCTATCGGCTTCTATATCTGAAATGCCTATCGGCACCTATTTTTAAAATGCCAATCGGCAACTATATCTGAATGCCTATCGGCACCTATTTTTGAAATGCCTATCGGAAACTACATCTGAAATGCCCATCAGCACCTATATTTGAAATGCCTATCGGCAACCAAATCAGAAATGCCTATCGGCACCTATATCTGAAATGCCTTTCGGCATTTATATCTGAAATGCCTATCGGCACCTATATATGAAATGCCTATCGGCACCTATATTTTAAATGCCTTTCGGCAACTATACCTGATGTGCCTATCGGCACCTATATCTGAAATGCCTATCGGCACCTATTTTTGAAATGCCTATCGGCAACTATACCTGAAATGCCTATCGGCACCTATATCTGAAATGCCTATCGGCACCTATTTTTGAAATGCCTATCGGAAACTACATCTGAAATGCCTATCAGCACCTATATTTGTAATGCCTATCGGCAACCATATCTGAAATGCCTATCGACATCTATATTTGAAATACCTATCGGCTTCTATATCTGAAATGCCTATCGGCACCTATATCTGAAATGCCTATCGGCACCTATTTTTGAAATGCCTATCGGAAACTACTTTTGAATTGCCTAACAGCACCTATATTTGAAATGCCTATCGGCAACCATATCTGGAATGCCTATCGGCACCTATATATGAAATGCCTATCGGCTACTATATCTGAAATGCCTATCGGCACCTATTTTTAAAATACCAATCGGCAACTATATCTGAAATGCGTTTCGGCATCTATATCTGAAATGCCTATCGGCACCTATTTTTGAAATGCCTATCGGAAACTACATCTGAAATGCCTATCTGCACCTATATTTGAAATGCCTATCGGCAACCAAATCAGAAATGCCTATCGGCACCTATATCTGAAATGCCTTTCGGCATTTATATCTGAAATGCCTATCGGCACCTATATTTGAAATGCCTATCGGCACCTATATTTTAAATGCCTATCGGCAACTATATTTGATATGCCTATCGGCATCTATTTCTGAAATGCCTATCGGCAACCATATCTGAAATGCCTATCGACACCTATATTTGAAATACCTATCGGCTTCTATATCTGAAATGCCTAACGGCACCTATTTTTAAAATGCCAATCGGCAACTATATCTGAAATGCCTATTGGTACCTATATCTGAAATGCCTATCGGCACCTATTTTTGAAATGCCTATCGGAAACTACATCTGAAATGCCTATCAGCACCTATATTTCAAATGCCTGCGGGCAGCCATATCTGGAATGCCTATCGGCACCTATATTTGAAATGCCTATCGGCTTCTATATCTGAAATGCCTATCGGCACCTATTTTTAAAATGTCAATCGGCAGCTATATCTAAAATGCCTACCAGCACGCATACTTGTAATGCCTATCGGCAACCATATCTGAAATGCCTATCGACACCTATATTTGAAATACCTATCGGCTTCTATATCTGAAATGCCTATCGGCACCTATTTTTAAAATGCCAATCTGCAACTATATCTGAAATGCCTATCTGCACCTATATCTGAAATGCCTATCGGCACCTATTTTTGAAATGCCTATCGGAAACTACATCTGAAATGCCTATCAGCACCTTTATTTGAAACGCCTATCGGCAACCGTATCTAGAATGCCTATCGGCACCTATATTTGAAATGCATATTGGCTTCTATATCTGAAATGTCTATCGGCACCTATTTTTAAAATGCCAATCGGCAACTATATCTGAAATGCCTATAGGCACCTATATCTGAAATGCCTATCGGCACCTATTTTTGAAATGCCTATCGGAAACTACATCTGAAATGCCTATCAGCACCTATATTTGAAATGCCTATCGGCAACCAAATCAGAAATGCCTATCGGCACCTATATCTGAAATGCCTTTCGGCATTTATATCTGAAATGCCTATCGGCACCTATATATGAAATGCCTATCGGCACCTATATTTTAAATGCCTTTCGGTAACTATATCTGATATGCCTATCGGACCTATATCTGAAATCCCTATCGGCACCTATTTTTGAAATGCCTATCGGAAACTACATCTGAAATGCCTCTCGGCACCAATTTTTAAAATGCCAATAGGCAACTATATCTGAAATGCCTATCGGCACCATTATCTGAAATGCCTATCGGCACCTATTTTTTAAATGTCTATCGGAAACTACAACTGAAATGCCTATCAGCACCTATATTTGAAATGCCTATCGACAACCATATCTGAAATGCCTATCGACACCTATATTTGAAATACCTATCGGCTTCTATATCTGAAATGTCTATCGGCACCTATTTTTAAAATGCCAAACGGCAACTATATCTGAAATGCCTATCAGCACCTATATTTGAAATGCCTATCGGCAACCAAATCAGAAATGCCTATCGGCACCTATATTTGAAATGCCTTTTGGCATTTATATCTGAAATGCCTATCGGCACCTATATTTGAAATGCCTGTCGGCACCTATATTTTAAATGCCTATCGACAACTATATCTGATATGCCTATCGGCACCTACATCTGAAATGCCTATCGGCACCTATTTTGGAAATGCCTATCGGAAACTACATCTGAAATGCCTATCGGAAACTACATCTGATATACCTATCAGCACCTATATTTGAAATGCCTATCGGCAACCATATCTGGAATGCCTATCGGCACTTATATTTGAAATGCCTATCGGCAACCATATCTGGAATGCCTATCGGCACCTATATTTGAAATGCCTATCGGCTTCTATATCTTAAATGCCTATCGGCACCTATTTTTAAAATGCCAATCGGCAACTATATCTGAAATGCCTATCGGCACCTATATCTGAAATGCCTATCGGTACCTATATTTGAAATGCCTACCGGCTTCTATATCTGAAATGCCTATCGGCACCTATTTTTAAAATGCCAATCGGCAACTATATCTGAAATGCCTATCAGCACCTATATTTAAAATGCTTATCGGCAACCAAATCAGAAATGCCTATCGGCACCTATATCTGAAATGCCTTTCGGCATTTATATCTGAAATGCCTATCGGCACCTATATTTTAAATGCTTATCGGCACCTATATTTTAAATGCCTATCGGCAACTATATCTGATATGCCTATCGGCACCTATATCTGAAATGCCTATCGGCACCTATTTTGGAAATGCCTATCGGAAACTACATCTAAAATGTCTATCAGCACCTATATTTGAAATGCCTATCGGCAACCATATCTGGAATGCCTATCGGCATGTATATTTGAAAAGCCTATCGGCAACCGTATCTGGAATGCCTATCGGCACCTATATTTGAAATGCCTATCGGCTTCTATATCTGAAATGCCTATCGGCACCTATTTTTAAAATGCCAATCGGCAACTATATCTGAAATGCCTATCGGCACCTATTTTTAAAATGCCAATCGGCAACTATATCTGAAATGCCTATCGGCACCTATATCTGAAATGCCTATCGGCACCTATTTTTGAAATGCCTATCGGCACCTATATTTGAAATGCCTATCGGCACCTATATCTGAAATGCCTATCGGAACCTATTTTTAAAATGCCAATCGGCAACTATATCTGAAATGCCTATCAACACCCATATTTGAAATGCCTATCGGCAACCATATCTGAAATGCCTATCGACACTAATATTTGAAATACCTATCGGCTTCTATATCTGAAATGCCTATCGGCACATATATCTGAAATGCCTATCGGAACCTATTTTTGAAATGCCTATCGGAAACTACATCTATAATGCCTATCAGCACCTATATTTGAAATGCCTATCGGCAGCCATATCTGAAATGACTTTCGGCACCTATATTTGAAATGCCTATCGGCTTCTATATCTTAAATGCCTATTGGCACCTATTTTTAAAATGCCAATCGGCTACTATATCTGAAATGCCTATCGGCACCTATATCTGAAATGCCTATCGGCACCTATTTTTGAAATGCCTATCGGAAACTACATCTGAAATGCCTATCAGCATCTATATTTGAAATGCTTATCGGCAACCAAATCAGAAATGCCTATCGGCACCTATATCTGAAATGCCTTTCGGCATTTATATCTGAAATGCTTATAGGCACCTATATTTGAAATGCCTATCGGCACCTATATTTTAAATGCCTATCGGCAACTATATCTGATATGCCTATCGGCACCTATATCTGAAATGCCTATCGGCACCTATTTTGGAAATGCCTATCGGAAACTACATCTAAAAATGCCTATCGGAAACTACATCTGAAATGCCTATCAGCACCTATATTTGAAATGCCTATCGGCAACCATATCTGAAATGCCTATCGGCACCTATATTTGAAATGCCTATCGGCTTCTATATCTGAAATACCTATCGGCACCTATTTTTAAAATGCCAATCGGCAACTATATCAGAAATGCCTATCGGCACCTATATCTGAAATGCCTATCGGCACCTATTTTTGAAATACCTATCGGAAACTACATCTGAAATGCCTATCAGCACCTATATTTGAAATGCTTATCGGCAACCAAATCAGAAATGCCTATCGGCACCTATATCTGAAATGCCTTTCGGCATTTATATCTGAAATGCCTATCGGCACCTATTTTTGAAATGCCTATCGGAAACTACATCTGAAATGCCTATCATCACCTATATTGAAATGTCTATCGGCAACGATATCTGAAATGCCTATCGACACCTATATTTGAAATGCCTATCGGCTTCTATATCTGAAATGCCTATCGGCACCTATTTTTCAAATGCCAATCGGCAACTATATCTGAAATGCCTATCAGCACCTATATCTGAAATACCTATAGGCACCTATTTTTGAAATGCCTATCGGAAACTACATCTAAAATGCCTATCAGCACCTATATTTGAAATGCCTATCGGCAACCAAATCAGAAATGCCTATCGGCACCTATATTTGGAATGCCTTTCGGCATTTATATCTGAAATGCCAATCGGCACCTATATTTGAAATGCCTGTCGGCACCTATATTTTAAATGCCTATCGGCAACTATATCTGATATGCCTATCGGCACCTATATCTGAAATGCCTATCGGCACCTATTTTTGAAATGCCTATCGGAAACTACATCTGAAATGCCTATCGGCACCTATTTTTGAAATGCTTATCGGCACCTATATTTGAAATGCCTATCGGCACCTATAACTGAAATGCCTATCGGCACCTATTTTTAAAATGCCAATCGGCAACTATATCTGAAATGCCTATCAACACCCATATTTGAAATACCTATCGGCTTCTATATCTGAAATGCCTATCGGCACCTATTTTTCAAATGCCAATCGGCAAC
This sequence comes from Venustoraphidia nigricollis, assembly GCA_034508555.1. Taxonomy (NCBI): domain Eukaryota; kingdom Metazoa; phylum Arthropoda; class Insecta; order Raphidioptera; family Raphidiidae; genus Venustoraphidia; species Venustoraphidia nigricollis. The sequence continues at coordinate 43,568 of JAVRKA010000255.1, forward strand.
TATATCTGAAATGTCTATCGGCACATATATCTGAAATGCCTATCGGCACCTATTTTTGAAATGCCTATCGGAAACTACATCTGAAATGCCTATCAGCATCTATATCTGAAATTCCTATCGGCAACCATATCTGGAATGTCTATCAGCACCTACATTTGAAATGCCTATCGGCTTCTATATCTGAAATGCCTATCGGCACCTATTTTTAAAATGCCAATCGGCAACTATATCTGAAATGCCTATCGGCACCTATATCTGAAATGCCTATCGGCACCTATGTTTGAAATGCCTATCGGAAACTACATCTGAAATGCCTATCAGCACCTATATTTGAAATGCCTATCGGCAACCAAATCAGAAATGCCTATCGGCACCTATATTTGAAATGCCTTTTGGCATTTATATCTGAAATGCCTATCGGCACCTATATTTGAAATGCCTGTCGGCACCTATATTTTAAATGCCTATCGGCAACTATATCTGATATGCCTATCGGCACCTACATCTGAAATGCCTATCGGCACCTATTTTGGAAATGCCTATCGGAAACTACATCTGAAATGCCTATCGGAAACTACATCTGATATACCTATCAGCACCTATATTTGAAATGCCTATCGGCAAACATATCTGGAATGCCTATCGGCACCTATATTTGAAATGCCTATCGGCAGCCATATCTGGAATGCCTATCGGCACCTATATTTGAAATGCCTATCGGCTTCTATATCTGAAATGCCTATCGGCACCTATTTTTAAAATGCCAATCGGCAACTGTATCTGAAATGCCTATCGGCACCTATATCTGAAATGCCTATCGGCACCTATATTTGAAATGCCTACCGGCTTCTATATCTGAAATGCCTATCGGCACCTATTTTTAAAATGCCAATCGGCAACTATATCTGAAATGCCTATCAGCACCTATATTTGAAATGCTTATCGGCAACCAAATCAGAAATGCCTATCGGCACCTATATCTGAAATACCTTTCGGCATTTATATCTGAAATGCCTATCGGCACCTATATTTGAAATGCTTATCGGCACCTATATTTTAAATGCCTATCGGGAACTATATCTGATATGCCTATCGGCACCTATATCTGAATTGCCTGTCGGCACCTATTTTGGAAATGCCTATCGGAAACTACATCTGAAATGTCTATCAGCACCTATATTTGAAATGCCTATCGGCAACCATATCTGGAATGCCTATCGGCATCTATATTTGAAAAGCCTATCGGCAACCGTATCTGGAATGCCTATCGGCACCTATATTTGAAATGCCTATCGGCTTCTATATCTGAAATGCCTATCGGCACCTATTTTTACAATGCCAATCGGCAACTATATCTGAAATGCCTATCGGCACCTATTTTTAAAATGCCAATCGGCAACTATATCTGAAATGCCTATCGGCACCTATATCTGAAATGCCTATCGGCACCTATTTTAGAAATGCCTATCGGAAACTACATCTGAAATGCCTATCAGCACCTATATTTGAAATGTCTATCGGCAACCATATCTGAAATGCCTATCGACACCTATATTTGAAATACCTATCGGCTTCTATATCTGAAATGCCTATCGGCACCTATTTTTAAAATGCCAATCGGCAACTATATCTGAAATGCCTATCGGCACCTATATCTGAAATGCCTATCGGCACCTATTTTTGAAATGCCTATCGGCACCTATATTTGAAATGCCTATCGGCACCTATATCTGAAATGCCTATCGGCACCTATTTTTAAAATGCCAATCGGCAACTATATCTGAAATGCCTATCAACACCCATATTTGAAATGCCTATCGGCAATTATATCTGAAATGCCTATCGACACCTATATTTGAAATACCTATCGGCTTCTATATCTGAAATGCCTATCGGCACTTATTTTTCAAATATCAATCGGCAACTATATCTGAAATGCCTATCGGCACATATATCTGAAATGCCTATCGGAACCTATTTTTGAAATGCCTATCGGAAACTACATCTGAAATGCCTATCAGCACCTATATTTGAAATGCCTATCAGCAACCATATCTGAAATGCCTTTCGGCACCTATATTTGAAATGCCTATCGGCTTCTATATCTGAAATGCCTATCGGCACCTATTTTTAAAATGCCAATCGGCAACTATATCTGAATGCCTATCGGCACCTATTTTTGAAATGCCTATCGGAAACTACATCTGAAATGCCCATCAGCACCTATATTTGAAATGCCTATCGGCAACCAAATCAGAAATGCCTATCGGCACCTATATCTGAAATGCCTTTCGGCATTTATATCTGAAATGCCTATCGGCACCTATATATGAAATGCCTATCGGCACCTATATTTTAAATGCCTTTCGGCAACTATACCTGATGTGCCTATCGGCACCTATATCTGAAATGCCTATCGGCACCTATTTTTGAAATGCCTATCGGCAACTATACCTGAAATGCCTATCGGCACCTATATCTGAAATGCCTATCGGCACCTATTTTTGAAATGCCTATCGGAAACTACATCTGAAATGCCTATCAGCACCTATATTTGTAATGCCTATCGGCAACCATATCTGAAATGCCTATCGACATCTATATTTGAAATACCTATCGGCTTCTATATCTGAAATGCCTATCGGCACCTATATCTGAAATGCCTATCGGCACCTATTTTTGAAATGCCTATCGGAAACTACTTTTGAATTGCCTAACAGCACCTATATTTGAAATGCCTATCGGCAACCATATCTGGAATGCCTATCGGCACCTATATATGAAATGCCTATCGGCTACTATATCTGAAATGCCTATCGGCACCTATTTTTAAAATACCAATCGGCAACTATATCTGAAATGCGTTTCGGCATCTATATCTGAAATGCCTATCGGCACCTATTTTTGAAATGCCTATCGGAAACTACATCTGAAATGCCTATCTGCACCTATATTTGAAATGCCTATCGGCAACCAAATCAGAAATGCCTATCGGCACCTATATCTGAAATGCCTTTCGGCATTTATATCTGAAATGCCTATCGGCACCTATATTTGAAATGCCTATCGGCACCTATATTTTAAATGCCTATCGGCAACTATATTTGATATGCCTATCGGCATCTATTTCTGAAATGCCTATCGGCAACCATATCTGAAATGCCTATCGACACCTATATTTGAAATACCTATCGGCTTCTATATCTGAAATGCCTAACGGCACCTATTTTTAAAATGCCAATCGGCAACTATATCTGAAATGCCTATTGGTACCTATATCTGAAATGCCTATCGGCACCTATTTTTGAAATGCCTATCGGAAACTACATCTGAAATGCCTATCAGCACCTATATTTCAAATGCCTGCGGGCAGCCATATCTGGAATGCCTATCGGCACCTATATTTGAAATGCCTATCGGCTTCTATATCTGAAATGCCTATCGGCACCTATTTTTAAAATGTCAATCGGCAGCTATATCTAAAATGCCTACCAGCACGCATACTTGTAATGCCTATCGGCAACCATATCTGAAATGCCTATCGACACCTATATTTGAAATACCTATCGGCTTCTATATCTGAAATGCCTATCGGCACCTATTTTTAAAATGCCAATCTGCAACTATATCTGAAATGCCTATCTGCACCTATATCTGAAATGCCTATCGGCACCTATTTTTGAAATGCCTATCGGAAACTACATCTGAAATGCCTATCAGCACCTTTATTTGAAACGCCTATCGGCAACCGTATCTAGAATGCCTATCGGCACCTATATTTGAAATGCATATTGGCTTCTATATCTGAAATGTCTATCGGCACCTATTTTTAAAATGCCAATCGGCAACTATATCTGAAATGCCTATAGGCACCTATATCTGAAATGCCTATCGGCACCTATTTTTGAAATGCCTATCGGAAACTACATCTGAAATGCCTATCAGCACCTATATTTGAAATGCCTATCGGCAACCAAATCAGAAATGCCTATCGGCACCTATATCTGAAATGCCTTTCGGCATTTATATCTGAAATGCCTATCGGCACCTATATATGAAATGCCTATCGGCACCTATATTTTAAATGCCTTTCGGTAACTATATCTGATATGCCTATCGGACCTATATCTGAAATCCCTATCGGCACCTATTTTTGAAATGCCTATCGGAAACTACATCTGAAATGCCTCTCGGCACCAATTTTTAAAATGCCAATAGGCAACTATATCTGAAATGCCTATCGGCACCATTATCTGAAATGCCTATCGGCACCTATTTTTTAAATGTCTATCGGAAACTACAACTGAAATGCCTATCAGCACCTATATTTGAAATGCCTATCGACAACCATATCTGAAATGCCTATCGACACCTATATTTGAAATACCTATCGGCTTCTATATCTGAAATGTCTATCGGCACCTATTTTTAAAATGCCAAACGGCAACTATATCTGAAATGCCTATCAGCACCTATATTTGAAATGCCTATCGGCAACCAAATCAGAAATGCCTATCGGCACCTATATTTGAAATGCCTTTTGGCATTTATATCTGAAATGCCTATCGGCACCTATATTTGAAATGCCTGTCGGCACCTATATTTTAAATGCCTATCGACAACTATATCTGATATGCCTATCGGCACCTACATCTGAAATGCCTATCGGCACCTATTTTGGAAATGCCTATCGGAAACTACATCTGAAATGCCTATCGGAAACTACATCTGATATACCTATCAGCACCTATATTTGAAATGCCTATCGGCAACCATATCTGGAATGCCTATCGGCACTTATATTTGAAATGCCTATCGGCAACCATATCTGGAATGCCTATCGGCACCTATATTTGAAATGCCTATCGGCTTCTATATCTGAAATGCCTATCGGCACCTATTTTTAAAATGCCAATCGGCAACTATATCTGAAATGCCTATCGGCACCTATATCTGAAATGCCTATCGGTACCTATATTTGAAATGCCTACCGGCTTCTATATCTGAAATGCCTATCGGCACCTATTTTTAAAATGCCAATCGGCAACTATATCTGAAATGCCTATCAGCACCTATATTTAAAATGCTTATCGGCAACCAAATCAGAAATGCCTATCGGCACCTATATCTGAAATGCCTTTCGGCATTTATATCTGAAATGCCTATCGGCACCTATATTTTAAATGCTTATCGGCACCTATATTTTAAATGCCTATCGGCAACTATATCTGATATGCCTATCGGCACCTATATCTGAAATGCCTATCGGCACCTATTTTGGAAATGCCTATCGGAAACTACATCTAAAATGTCTATCAGCACCTATATTTGAAATGCCTATCGGCAACCATATCTGGAATGCCTATCGGCATGTATATTTGAAAAGCCTATCGGCAACCGTATCTGGAATGCCTATCGGCACCTATATTTGAAATGCCTATCGGCTTCTATATCTGAAATGCCTATCGGCACCTATTTTTAAAATGCCAATCGGCAACTATATCTGAAATGCCTATCGGCACCTATTTTTAAAATGCCAATCGGCAACTATATCTGAAATGCCTATCGGCACCTATATCTGAAATGCCTATCGGCACCTATTTTTGAAATGCCTATCGGCACCTATATTTGAAATGCCTATCGGCACCTATATCTGAAATGCCTATCGGAACCTATTTTTAAAATGCCAATCGGCAACTATATCTGAAATGCCTATCAACACCCATATTTGAAATGCCTATCGGCAACCATATCTGAAATGCCTATCGACACTAATATTTGAAATACCTATCGGCTTCTATATCTGAAATGCCTATCGGCACATATATCTGAAATGCCTATCGGAACCTATTTTTGAAATGCCTATCGGAAACTACATCTATAATGCCTATCAGCACCTATATTTGAAATGCCTATCGGCAGCCATATCTGAAATGACTTTCGGCACCTATATTTGAAATGCCTATCGGCTTCTATATCTTAAATGCCTATTGGCACCTATTTTTAAAATGCCAATCGGCTACTATATCTGAAATGCCTATCGGCACCTATATCTGAAATGCCTATCGGCACCTATTTTTGAAATGCCTATCGGAAACTACATCTGAAATGCCTATCAGCATCTATATTTGAAATGCTTATCGGCAACCAAATCAGAAATGCCTATCGGCACCTATATCTGAAATGCCTTTCGGCATTTATATCTGAAATGCTTATAGGCACCTATATTTGAAATGCCTATCGGCACCTATATTTTAAATGCCTATCGGCAACTATATCTGATATGCCTATCGGCACCTATATCTGAAATGCCTATCGGCACCTATTTTGGAAATGCCTATCGGAAACTACATCTAAAAATGCCTATCGGAAACTACATCTGAAATGCCTATCAGCACCTATATTTGAAATGCCTATCGGCAACCATATCTGAAATGCCTATCGGCACCTATATTTGAAATGCCTATCGGCTTCTATATCTGAAATACCTATCGGCACCTATTTTTAAAATGCCAATCGGCAACTATATCAGAAATGCCTATCGGCACCTATATCTGAAATGCCTATCGGCACCTATTTTTGAAATACCTATCGGAAACTACATCTGAAATGCCTATCAGCACCTATATTTGAAATGCTTATCGGCAACCAAATCAGAAATGCCTATCGGCACCTATATCTGAAATGCCTTTCGGCATTTATATCTGAAATGCCTATCGGCACCTATTTTTGAAATGCCTATCGGAAACTACATCTGAAATGCCTATCATCACCTATATTGAAATGTCTATCGGCAACGATATCTGAAATGCCTATCGACACCTATATTTGAAATGCCTATCGGCTTCTATATCTGAAATGCCTATCGGCACCTATTTTTCAAATGCCAATCGGCAACTATATCTGAAATGCCTATCAGCACCTATATCTGAAATACCTATAGGCACCTATTTTTGAAATGCCTATCGGAAACTACATCTAAAATGCCTATCAGCACCTATATTTGAAATGCCTATCGGCAACCAAATCAGAAATGCCTATCGGCACCTATATTTGGAATGCCTTTCGGCATTTATATCTGAAATGCCAATCGGCACCTATATTTGAAATGCCTGTCGGCACCTATATTTTAAATGCCTATCGGCAACTATATCTGATATGCCTATCGGCACCTATATCTGAAATGCCTATCGGCACCTATTTTTGAAATGCCTATCGGAAACTACATCTGAAATGCCTATCGGCACCTATTTTTGAAATGCTTATCGGCACCTATATTTGAAATGCCTATCGGCACCTATAACTGAAATGCCTATCGGCACCTATTTTTAAAATGCCAATCGGCAACTATATCTGAAATGCCTATCAACACCCATATTTGAAATACCTATCGGCTTCTATATCTGAAATGCCTATCGGCACCTATTTTTCAAATGCCAATCGGCAACTATATCTGAAATGTCTATCGGCACATATATCTGAAATGCCTATCGGCACCTATTTTTGAAATGCCTATCGGAAACTACATCTGAAATGCCTATCAGCATCTATATCTGAAATTCCTATCGGCAACCATATCTGGAATGTCTATCAGCACCTACATTTGAAATGCCTATCGGCTTCTATATCTGAAATGCCTATCGGCACCTATTTTTAAAATGCCAATCGGCAACTATATCTGAAATGCCTATCGGCACCTATATCTGAAATGCCTATCGGCACCTATGTTTGAAATGCCTATCGGAAACTACATCTGAAATGCCTATCAGCACCTATATTTGAAATGCCTATCGGCAACCAAATCAGAAATGCCTATCGGCACCTATATTTGAAATGCCTTTTGGCATTTATATCTGAAATGCCTATCGGCACCTATATTTGAAATGCCTGTCGGCACCTATATTTTAAATGCCTATCGGCAACTATATCTGATATGCCTATCGGCACCTACATCTGAAATGCCTATCGGCACCTATTTTGGAAATGCCTATCGGAAACTACATCTGAAATGCCTATCGGAAACTACATCTGATATACCTATCAGCACCTATATTTGAAATGCCTATCGGCAAACATATCTGGAATGCCTATCGGCACCTATATTTGAAATGCCTATCGGCAGCCATATCTGGAATGCCTATCGGCACCTATATTTGAAATGCCTATCGGCTTCTATATCTGAAATGCCTATCGGCACCTATTTTTAAAATGCCAATCGGCAACTGTATCTGAAATGCCTATCGGCACCTATATCTGAAATGCCTATCGGCACCTATATTTGAAATGCCTACCGGCTTCTATATCTGAAATGCCTATCGGCACCTATTTTTAAAATGCCAATCGGCAACTATATCTGAAATGCCTATCAGCACCTATATTTGAAATGCTTATCGGCAACCAAATCAGAAATGCCTATCGGCACCTATATCTGAAATACCTTTCGGCATTTATATCTGAAATGCCTATCGGCACCTATATTTGAAATGCTTATCGGCACCTATATTTTAAATGCCTATCGGCAACTATATCTGATATGCCTATCGGCACCTATATCTGAATTGCCTGTCGGCACCTATTTTGGAAATGCCTATCGGAAACTACATCTGAAATGTCTATCAGCACCTATATTTGAAATGCCTATCGGCAACCATATCTGGAATGCCTATCGGCATCTATATTTGAAAAGCCTATCGGCAACCGTATCTGGAATGCCTATCGGCACCTATATTTGAAATGCCTATCGGCTTCTATATCTGAAATGCCTATCGGCACCTATTTTTACAATGCCAATCGGCAACTATATCTGAAATGCCTATCGGCACCTATTTTTAAAATGCCAATCGGCAACTATATCTGAAATGCCTATCGGCACCTATATCTGAAATGCCTATCGGCACCTATTTTAGAAATGCCTATCGGAAACTACATCTGAAATGCCTATCAGCACCTATATTTGAAATGTCTATCGGCAACCATATCTGAAATGCCTATCGACACCTATATTTGAAATACCTATCGGCTTCTATATCTGAAATGCCTATCGGCACCTATTTTTAAAATGCCAATCGGCAACTATATCTGAAATGCCTATCGGCACCTATATCTGAAATGCCTATCGGCACCTATTTTTGAAATGCCTATCGGCACCTATATTTGAAATGCCTATCGGCACCTATATCTGAAATGCCTATCGGCACCTATTTTTAAAATGCCAATCGGCAACTATATCTGAAATGCCTATCAACACCCATATTTGAAATGCCTATCGGCAATTATATCTGAAATGCCTATCGACACCTATATTTGAAATACCTATCGGCTTCTATATCTGAAATGCCTATCGGCACTTATTTTTCAAATATCAATCGGCAACTATATCTGAAATGCCTATCGGCACATATATCTGAAATGCCTATCGGAACCTATTTTTGAAATGCCTATCGGAAACTACATCTGAAATGCCTATCAGCACCTATATTTGAAATGCCTATCAGCAACCATATCTGAAATGCCTTTCGGCACCTATATTTGAAATGCCTATCGGCTTCTATATCTTAAATGCCTATCGGCACCTATTTTTAAAATGCCAATCGGCTACTATATCTGAAATGCCTATCGGCACCTATATCTGAAATGCTTATCGGCACCTATTTTTGAAATGCCTATCGGAAACTACATCTGAAATGCCTATCAGCATCTATATTTGAAATACTTATCGGCAACCAAATCAGAAATGCCTATCGGCACCTATATCTGAAATGCCTTTCGGCATTTATATCTGAAATGCTTATAGGCACCTATATTTGAAATGCCTATCGGCACCTATATTTTAAATGCCTATCGGCAACTATATCTGATATGCTTATCGGCACCTATATCTGAAATGCCTATCGGCACCTATTTTGGAAATGCCTATCGGAAACTACATCTAAAAATGCCTATCGGAAACTACATCTGAAATGCCTATCAGCACCTATATTTGAAATGCCTATCGCCAACCATATCTGAAATGCCTATCGGCACCTATATTTGAAATGCCTATCGGCTTCTATATCTGAAATACCTATCGGCACCTATTTTAAAAATGCCAATCGGCAACTATATCTGAAATGCCTATCGGCACCTATATCTGAAATGCCTATCGGCACCTATTTTTGAAATACCTATCGGAAACTACATCTGAAATGCCTATCAGCACCTATATTTGAAATGCTTATCGGCAACCAAATCAGAAATGCCTATCGGCACCTATATCTGAAATGCCTTTCGGCATTTATATCTGAAATGCCTATCGGCACCTATTTTTGAAATCCCTATCGGAAACTACATCTGAAATGCCTATCAGCACCTATATTTGAAATGCCTATCGGCAACCATATCTGAAATGCCTATCGGCACCTATATTTGAAATGCCTATCGGCTTCTATATCTGAAATACCTATCGGCACCTATTTTAAAAATGCCAATCGGCAACTATATCTGAAATGCCTATCGGCACCTATTTCTGAAATGCCTATCGGCACCTATTTTTGAAATACCTATCGGAAACTACATCTGAAATGCCTATCAGCACCTATATTTGAAATGCTTATCGGCAACCAAATCAGAAATGCCTATCGGCACCTATATCTGAAATGCCTTTCGGCATTTATATCTGAAATGCCTATCGGCACCTATTTTTGAAATCCCTATCGGAAACTACATCTGAAATGCCTATCATCACCTATATTGAAATGTCTATCGGCAACGATATCTGAAATGCCTATCGACACCTATATTTGAAATGCCTATCGGCTTCTATATCTGAAATGCCTATCGGCACCTATTTTTAAAATGCCAATCGGCAACTATATCTGAAATGCCTGTCAGCACCTATATCTGAAATGCCTATAGGCACCTATTTTTGAAATGCCTATCGGAAACTACATCTGAAATGCCTATCAGCACCTATATTTGAAATGCCTATCGGCAACCAAATCAGAAATGCCTATCGGCACCTATATTTGAAATGCCTTTCGGCATTTATATCTGAAATGCCTATCGGCACCTATATTTGAAATGCCTGTCGGCACCTATATTTTAAATGCCTATCGGCAACTATATCTGATATGCCTATCGGCACCTATATCTGAAATGCCTATCGGCACCTATTTTGGAAATGCCTATCGGAAACTACATCTGAAATGTCTATCAGCACCTATATTTGAAATGCCTATCGGCAACCATATCTGGAATGCCTATCGGCATCTATATTTGAAAAGCCTATCGGCAACCGTATCTGGAATGCCTATCGGCACCTATATTTGAAATGCCTATCGGCTTCTATATCTGAAATGCCTATCGGCACCTATTTTTAAAATGCCAATCGGCAACTATATCTGAAATGCCTATCGGCACCTATTTTTAAAATGCCAATCGGCAACTATACCTGAAATGCCTATCGGCACCTATATCTGAAATGCCTATCGGCACCTATTTTTGAAATGCCTATCGGCACCTATATTTGAAATGCCTATCGGCACCTATATCTGAAATGCCTATCGGCACCTATTTTTAAAATGCCAATCGGCAACTATATCTGAAATGCCTATCAACACCCATATTTGCAATGCCTATCGGCAACCATATCTGAAATGCCTATCGACACCAATATTTGAAATACCTATCGGCTTCTATATCTGAAATGCCTATCGGCACATATATCTGAGATGCCTATCGGAACCTATTTTTGAAATGCCTATCGGAAACTACATCTGAAATGCCTATCAGCACCTATATTTTAAATGCCTATCGGCAACCATATCTGAAATGACTTTCGGCACCTATATTTGAAATGCCTATCGGCTTCTATATCTTAAATGCCTATTGGCACCTATTTTTAAAATGCCAATCGGCTACTATATCTGAAATGCCTATCGGCACCTATATCTGAAATGCCTATCGGCACTTATTTTTGAAATGCCTATCGGAAACTACATCTGAAATGCCTATCAGCATCTATATTTGAAATGCTTATCGGCAACCAAATCAGAAATGCCTATCGGCACCTATATCTGAAATGCCTTTCGGCATTTATATCTGAAATGCTTATAGGCACCTATATTTGAAATGCCTATCGGCACCTATATTTTAAATGCCTATCGGCAACTATATCTGATATGCCTATCGGCACCTATATCTGAAATGCCTATCGGCACCTATTTTGGAAATGCCTATCGGAAACTACATCTAAAAATGCCTATCGGAAACTACATCTGAAATGCCTATCAGCACCTATATTTGAAATGCCTATCGGCAACCATATCTGAAATGCCTATCGGCACCTATATTTGAAATGCCTATCGGCTTCTATATCTGAAATACCTATCGGCACCTATTTTTAAAATGCCAATCGGCAACTATATCAGAAATGCCTATCGGCACCTATATCTGAAATGCCTATCGGCACCTATTTTTGAAATACCTATCGGAAACTACATCTGAAATGCCTATCGGCACCTATATTTGAAATGCTTATCGGCAACCAAATCAGAAATGCCTATCGGCACCTATATCTGAAATGCCTTTCGGCATTTATATCTGAAATGCCTATCGGCACCTATTTTTGAAATGCCTATCGGAAACTACATCTGAAATGCCTATCATCACCTATATTGAAATGTCTATCGGCAACGATATCTGAAATGCCTATCGACACCTATATTTGAAATGCCTATCGGCTTCTATATCTGAAATGCCTATCGGCACCTATTTTTCAAATGCCAATCGGCAACTATATCTGAAATGCCTATCAGCACCTATATCTGAAATACCTATAGGCACCTATTTTTGAAATGCCTATCGGAAACTACATCTAAAATGCCTATCAGCACCTATATTTGAAATGCCTATCGGCAACCAAATCAGAAATGCCTATCGGCACCTATATTTGAAATGCCTTTCGGCATTTATATCTGAAATGCCTATCGACACCTATATTTGAAATGCCTATCGGCAACCATATCTGAAATGCCTATCGGCACCTATATTTGAAATGCCTATCGGCTTCTATATCTGAAATACCTATCGGCACCTATTTTAAAAATGCCAATCGGCAACTATATCTGAAATGCCTATCGGCACCTATATCTGAAATGCCTATCGGCACCTATTTTTGAAATGCCTATCGGAAACTACATCTGAAATGCCTATCAGCACCTATATTTGAAATGCCTATCGGCAACCAAATCAGAAATGCCTATCGGCACCTATATTTGAAATGCCTTTCGGCATTTATATCTGAAATGCCTATCGGCACCTATATTTGAAATGCCTGTCGGCAACTATATCTGATATGCCTATCGGCACCTATATCTGAAATGCCTATCGGCACCTATTTTTGAAATGCCTATCGGAAACTACATCTGAAATGCCTATCGGCACCTATTTTTGAAATGCCTATCGGCACCTATATTTGAAATGCCTATCGGCACCTATAACTGAAATGCTTATCGGCACCTATTTTTAAAATGCCAATCGGCAACTATATCTGAAATGCCTATCAACACCCATATTTGAAATGCCTATCGGCAACCATATCTGAAATGCCTATCGACACCTATATTTGAAATACATATCGGCTTCTATATCTGAAATGCCTATCGGCACCTATTTTTCAAATGCCAATCGGCAACTATATCTGAAATGCCTATCGGCACATATATCTGAAATGCTTATCGGCACCTATTTTTGAAATGCCTATCAGCACCTATATTTGAAATGCCTATCGGCAACCATATCTGAAATGCCTTTCGGCACCTATATTTGAAATGCCTATCGGCTTCTATATCTGAAATGCCTATCGGCACCTATTTTTAATATGCCAATCGACAACTATATCTGAAATGCCTATCGGCACCTATATCTGAAATGCCTATCGGCACCCATTTTTGAAATGCCTATCGGAAACTACATCTGAAATGCCTATCAGCACCCTCTATTTGAAATGCTTATCGGCAACCAAATCAGAAATGCCTATCGGCACCTATATCTGAAATGCCTTTCGGCATTTATATCTGAAATGCTTATAGGCACCTATATTTGAAATGCCTATCGGCACCTATATTTTAAATGCCTATCGGCAACTATATCTGATATGCCTATCGGCATTTATATCTGTGTACCGTTGGTTCGGTATTATCAATAATGAACAACAAAATAGCAAAAGAAGCAACTTTATTTCAGAACGTTTTTTTATTGTGTTCGCAGGCGAAAATGTAGAATCTTACTAACTAAATTTTTATTTGAAAGAATGCAGTCAAAAGTAAATTATATAATATTGATTTGATAATTGCATAATAAATAATAAGTTTTAAATAAAAGTAAATTTGGTTCAATATAACGAGTGGTACAAAAAATAATTTTCATAAAAAATGTTGACATAAAAATAAAACAAAAAGTTTATTCTGGCTGCTACATCACTTCCCCCTAATGACTTCGTCGCGGAAGCGAACAGGCTGGCGGATACTGCGTCCATATCGACTTTTGATATCCGAAGGTTGCTGTTGAGCTTCTGTGTCGGAGTTATTATCTGTTGACATGCTGGGTTTTGATGAAGTGGTTGGGCTTGGTGTCGTGACCGGAAAAGGTTTCGTCGGCGCTGTTGTGGAGGAATTGTCGCAAAGAATGTAAGCTGGTTTGAGTCTGTCGATGCTCACTGTCTTCGGTCCGTTGTGTAGCTGGATTCGAAAAGTTTTTTCTTTCCTTTCGAGCACGAGATGCGGTCCAGTGTATGGAGGAGTTAACGGTTTCCGTACCATATCATCCCGAAGGAAGACATGACTGCATGTCTTCATATCCTTAGGTATGAAGATCTGAGCTGAGCTTGAACGGTGCGGAGCTGGTCGGAGTGTTCTCATATGTTGGCGTAGTTTCTCCAGGAACTCATTGCTGTCGTCAGGACGAGTAGTAGTTTCTAATAGCTCTCCAGGCAGGCGTAAAGACTGTCCGTAGGTCATCTCCGCTGTGCTGGATCCGTTATCGTCTCGAATGGCTGCTCTCAAGCCGAGAAGTACGGTGGGTAACAACGCTGTCCAAGTGCTTGTTCGAATGAGCTGAGCTGTGAGTGCTGTTTTTAAAGTACGATGCCATCTCTCGATGCAACCATTTGATTGAGGATGATACGCTGTGGTTCGACAACGGCGAGTTCCCAAAATCTGCATGAGACGTTTGAAAAGATCGCTTTCGAATTGGCGTCCCTGGTCTGTCGTTATTCGTCCTGGAACTCCAAAACGACAAATCCATGTCGAATATATCACAGAAACCACTTTTGTGGCAGAAATTTCGTCAATTGGGACTGCTTCGGGCCATCTAGAATATCTATCGGTCATAGTAAGACAATAACGCATCCCTTCAGATTGCGGTAGAGGACCGATAATGTCAATATGGACATGTTCAAATCTTCCAGCGAGAGAGAAATTTCCTGGAGGCGTAATCGTGTGTCGGTGAACCTTAGATCTTTGACAGGCTAAGCAAGAACGAGACCATTTAGCCAAATCCGTGTTCATGTTAGGCCAAAAGTAGCGTTGTGCAATAAGGCGTCGAGTGCCGCGTACACCTGGATGGCTCAAACCGTGAATTTTCTTGAAGATCTCCTGCCTTAGTTGCGACGGGATGTATGGTCCAAGCTTGGATGTGGTTGTTTCACAAAGAAGTGGTTTGTGAATGTGAGGTATTTCTATCCACTTGAGTTGAAGACTGGAGTTCTTCAATAATTCAGTAATAGAAGAATCGACTTCCTGCTCGTCCACAATTTTCGCTATGTCGTCAGAAGTGCGGATCTCTTCCATCCTCGAAAGAGTGTCAGCGACTTGATTGTCTGCACCGGAAACGTAACGTATGTCAGTAGTAAATTGACTTATGAAGTTAACTAATCGAATTCGCATAGGAGTCGCCGTCTGTTGTTTCTGGTAGAAAGCGTGTAATAATGGTTTATGATCGGTAAGGATGCTAAACTTACGTCCTTCTATCCATGTTTGGAAATGTCGGATAGCACGATGAATGGCGATAAGTTCTCGATCGTAAGTTGAGTATTTTTGCTGTGTTTTCGTAAGGGCTTTTGAAAAAAATCCTAGTGGTCTCCACGTTGATCCTTCTTTTTGTTGCAGTACTGCTCCTATCGCTGTGCTAGATGCGTCGCACGCTAATGTAAGCTCCGAGTCTGTGGAAGGATGTGCTAGCATTACCGCTTCCTTGATGGCTCGTTGGCAACGCGTGAAAGCTTCTTCAGCTGCTGGTGTCCAGTCGACAGGATTTGTGTCGTTCTTTTTGCATGTTCCGACGAGACTGTGTAGGATACATTGAACTTCAGCTGCCTGAGGTAGACACTTCCGGTAAAAGTTTAGCATACCGAGGAAACGGCGAAGTTGTCCTTTGTTGGCTGGTCGGGGAAAAGAAGCAATCGTGTCGGCTTTGGATGGCAGCGGAGAAACTTCTTGTGCAGTTATAAGAAAACCCAGGAACTCGACTTCTGATTTGCAAAATGTGCATTTATCTTGATTTATAGTAAGACCGTGTTCGTTTAGTCTGCGGAAAACCTCTTCTAGATGAGCTTTGTGTTCTTCTTCAGTTTCTGAAGCTACGAGGATGTCGTCTAGGTAGACAAAAACGAACGGTAGAGCAAGAATTGCGTCCATAAACCTTTGAAATGTTTGAGCTGCATTCCGAAGTCCAAATGTCATGACTGAGAATTCAAACAGTCCGAACGGCGTTATTATGGCTGTTTTTGGAACGTCTTCTTCAGCTACCGGAATCTGGAAGTAAGCTCGATTCAGATCTATATTACTGAACACTGTCTTACCGTGAAGATTTGTGTTGATGTCTTGAATGTTGGGAACGCTATAGCGATCTGGAGTTGTCTGAGCATTCAATCGTCTATAGTCTCCGCATGGCCGTAAAGTGCCATCTTTTTTCATTACAATATGAAGTGGGCTGGCCCAGGGACTCTTCGACGGTCTGCAGATACCTTCTTCTGTCATCCTGAGAAATTCTGTTCTTGCAGCATTGTATCGATCGGGAGGTAGTCTTCGTGCCTTTGCGGTCACTGGTGGGCCTCGAGTCTCAATGAAATGCTTCACTGGATGTTTGGGTTCTTTAAGAACGGCTGATGGGCGAGTGATGTTGGGATATTTCCTTAAAATCTCATAGTACCATTCGCCTTGAGGGACTGCATGGACTGTCGGAGTGTTTGCTTTAGTGAGTGTGCCTCGAGTGGTAAGGCCTGTTTTACCATCGACAAGCTGGCGTCCTTTGAGATCCACCATAATGTTGTGACGAAAAAGGAAATCTGCGCCAATAATGGGATGGCTAACATCTGCGACCACGAAATTCCACGTAAGAGCACGTCTTAAGCTGATGTTTAGTGTTTTGTTGATTTCGCCAAATGTTTTGATGGGTGTGCCATTAGCTGCATATAGTGTAAATTTCGATTCCAGTTTACGCTGTCGTCGTCGTGCCGGATAAACAGAAATTGAAGCACCAGTGTCTATCAAGTATCTGTCGTGCGTTGTTTTGTCCAACACAAAAAGTCGGCGGTGTTGAATGCCAGCGACGGAATCCGCCTTGTCTGTCGCTGCTATTAGTTTCCCTGTTTCAATTTGTCTGATTTCCAGTCGCATGGATCTCGGCATTTGCGGGCTTTATCACGGAAACGCTGATGATAGAAACAGTAGCGGTTGTCCTTGTCTTGCGATCGACTGCGAGAAGTATTTCGTGAACGGCTTCCAGCATTGTCACGGCGGGATAGTCTGTTCTTAAGTTCGCCTATCTGAAGGGTGAGTGCTTGGATGGCATCCTGTAGTTGTGCGGTTTGTTGGACTCCACGAGAATCGTATGAAATCTGATTAATTGTAGGTTCATATACATCAGCTATGCGATCGGCAATATCAGCTATCTTGTCGAAATCTGTTTCTGCTGAAACTGCTAGGGTGGCTTGCATCCGATCCGGTAGTCCTCGAAGCCATATTGAGCGTAGTAGGTCTGCTGGAAAAGTGTTTCCGGCCAATCGTCTTAAGTCATTTAGGAAATGAGAGGGCCTCTCATCGTCATCTAATTTTCTCTCTTCCAATAGGCGCTTTATTCGACGTGTTTCTGATTCAGCAAATGCATTGGTAAGGCGATCTCTTAATGCCTCGTAAGGATTTTCTGGAGGATTTTTGACAAGGTCGGTTACCTGCCGTAAGATGTCGTATTCGAGGTTTGCTACTATAGTTTGAAACTTGATCTTGCTGGAGTAAACTTTACTAGTAGCGAAGACTGCCTCAGCCTGACAAAACCATAGTTCTGGATCGGTTTCCAGAAAGGCGGTATGCGTAACAACGACGTAACACCGGCGGCTTGATGTATCTCGGTTGCACCTTGTCCTGTAGTAATCGGCGTTTGTGTCGTGAAAATCGGATCTGCGTTTTCTGTGTTCATCGTCGGGCGCACCACTGTACCGTTGGTTCGGTATTATCAATAATGAACAACAAAATAGCAAAAGAAGCAACTTTATTTCAGAACGTTTTTTTATTGTGTTCGCAGGCGAAAATGTAGAATCTTACTAACTAAATTTTTATTTGAAAGAATGCAGTCAAAAGTAAATTATATAATATTGATTTGATAATTGCATAATAAATAATAAGTTTTAAATAAAAGTAAATTTGGTTCAATATAACGAGTGGTACAAAAAATAATTTTCATAAAAAATGTTGACATAAAAATAAAACAAAAAGTTTATTCTGGCTGCTACATCTGAAATGCCTATCGGCACCTATTTTGGAAATGCCTATCGGAAACTACATCTGAAATGCCTATCAGAAACTACATCTGAAATGCCTATCAGCACCTATATTTGAAATGCCTATCGGCAACCATATCTGAAATGCCTATCGGCACCTATATTTGAAATTCCTATCGGCACCTATATTTTAAATGCCTATCGGCAACTATATCTGATATGCGTATCGGCACCTATATCTGAAATGCCTATCGGCACCTATTTTTAAAATGCCAATCGGCAACTATATCTGAAATGCCTATCGGCACCTATATCTGAAATGCCTATCGGCACCTATTTTTTAAATGCCTATCGGTAACTTCATCTGAAATGCCTATCAGCACCTATATTTGAAATGCCTATCGGCAACCGTATCTGGAATGCCTATCGGCACCTATATTTGAAATGCCTATCGGATTCTATATCTGAAATGCCTATCAGCACCTATTTTAAAAATGCCAATCGGCTTCTATATCTGAAATGCCTATCGGCACCTATTTTTAAAATGCCAATCGGCAACTATATCTGAAATGCCTATCAGCACCTATATTTGAAATGCTTATCGGCAACCAAATCAGAAATGCCTATCGGCACCTATATCTGAAATGCCTTTCGGCATTTATATCTGAAATGCCTATCGGCACCTATATTTGAAATGCTTATCGGCACCTATATTTTAAATGCCTATCGGCAACTATATCTGATATGCCTATCGGCACCTATATCTGAAATGCCTATCGGCACCTATTTTGGAAATGCCTATCGGAAACTACATCTGAAATGTCTATCAGCACCTATATTTGAAATGCCTATCGGCAACCATATCTGGAATGCCTATCGGCATCTATATTTGAAAAGCCTATCGGCAACCGTATCTAGAATGCCTATCGGCACCTATATTTGAAATGCCTATCGGCTTCTATATCTGAAATGCCTATCGGCACCTATTTTTATAATGCCAATCGGCAACTATATCTGAAATGCCTATCGGCACCTATATCTGAAATGCCTATCGGCACCTATTTTTGAAATGCCTATCGGAAACTACATCTGAAATGCCTATCAGCACCTATATTTGAAATGCCTATCGGAAACCAAATCAGAAATGCCTATCGGCACCTATATCTGAAATGCCTATCAGCATTTATATCTGAAATGCCTATCGGCACCTATATTTTAAATGCCTATCGGCAACTATATCTGATATGCCTATCGTCACCTATATCTGAAATGCCTATCGGCACCTATTTTTAAAATGCCTATCGGAAACTACATCTGAAATGCCTATCGGCCCCTATTTTTAAAATGCCAATCGGCAACTATATCTGAAATGCCAATCGGTACCTATATCTGAAATGCCTATCGGCACCTATTTTTGAAATGCCTATGGAAACTACATCTGAAATGCCTATCAGCACCTATATTTGAAATGCCTATCGGCAACCAAATCAGAAATGCCTATCGGCACCTATATTTGAAATGTCTTTCGGCATTTATATCTGAAATGCCTATCGGCACCTCTATTTGAAATGCCTGTCGGCACCTATATTTTAAATGCCTATCGGCAACTATATCTGATATGCCTATCGGCACCTATATATGAAATGCCTATCGGCACCTATTTTTGAAATGCCTATCGGAAACTACATCTGAAATGCCTATCGGCACCTATTTTTAAATGCCAATCGGCAACTATATCTGAAATGCCAATCGGCACCTATATCTGAAATGCCTATCGGCACCTATTTTTGAAATGCCTATCGGAAACTACATCTGAAATGCCTATCAGCACCTATATTTGAAATGTCTATCGGCAACCATATCTGAAATGCCTATCGACACCTATATTTGAAATACCTATCGGCTTCTATATCTGAAATACCTATCGGCACCTATTTTTAAAATGCCAATCGGCAACTATATCTGAAATGCCTATCGGCACCTATATCTGAAATGCCTATCGGCACCTATTTTTGAAATGCCTATCGGAAACTACATCTGAAATGCCTATCATCACCTATATTGAAATGTCTATCGGCAACGATATCTGAAATGCCTATCGACACCTATATTTGAAATGCCTATCGGCTTCTATATCTGAAATGCCTATCGGCACCTATTTTTAAAATGCCAATCGGCAACTATATCTGAAATGCCTATCGGCACCTATATCTGAAATGCCTATCGGCACCTATTTTTGAAATGCCTATCGGAAATTACATCTGAAATGCCTATCAGCACCTATATTTGAAATGCCTATCGGCAACCAAATCAGAAATGCCTATCGGCACCTATATCTGAAATGCCTTTCGGCATTTATATCTGAAATGCCTATCGGCACCTATATTTGAAATGCCTATCGGCACCTATATTTTACATGCCTATCGGCAACTATATCTGATATGCCTATCGGCACCTATATCTGAAATGCCTATCGGCACCTATTTTTGAAATGCCTATCGGAAACTACATCTGAAATGCCTATCGGCACCTATTTTTAAAATGCCAATAGGCAACTATATCTGAAATGCCAATCGGTACCTATATCTGAAATGCCTATCGGCACCTATTTTTGAAATGCCTATCGGAAACTACATCTGAAATGCCTATCATCACCTATATTGAAATGTCTAACGGCAACCATATCTGAAATGCCTATCGACACCTTTATTTGAAATACCTATCGGCTTCTATATCTGAAATGCCTATCAGCACCTATTTTTAAAATGCCAATCGGCAAATATATCTGAAATGCCTATCGGCACCTATATCTGAAATGCCTATCGGCACCTATTTTTGAAATGCCTATCGGCACCTATATTTGAAATGTTTATCGGCACCTATATCTGAAATGCCTATCGGCACCTATTTTTAAAATGCCAATCGGCAACTATATCTGAAATGCCTATCAACACCCATATTTGAAATGCCTATCGGCAACCATATCTAATATGCCTATCGACACCTAAATTTGAAATACCTATCGGCTTCTATATCTGAAATGCCTATCGGCACCTATTTTTCAAATGCCAATCGGCAACTATGTCTAAAATGCCTATCGGCACCTATATCTGAAATGCCTATCGGCACCTATTTTTTAAATGCCTATCGGAAACTACATCTGAAATGCCTATCAGCACCAATATTTGAAATGCCTATCGGCACCTATTCTGAAATGCCTTTCGGCATTTATATCCGAACTGCCTATCGGCACCTATATTTGAAATGCCTATCGGCACCTATATTTTAAATGCCTATCGGCAACTATATCTGATATGCCTATCGGCACCTATTTTTGAAATGCCTATCGGAAACTACATCTGAAATGCCTATCAGCACCTCTATTTGAAATGCCTATCGGCAACCATATCTGAAATGCCTATCGGCACCTATATTTGAAATGCCTATCGGCTTCTATATCTGAAATGCCTATCGGCACCTATTTTTAAAATGCCAATCGGCAACTATTTCTGATATGCCTATCGGCACCTATATCTGAAATGCCTAACGGCACCTATTTTTGAAATGCCTATCGGAAACTATATCTGAAATGCCTATCAGCACCTATATTTGAAATGCTTATCGGCAACCAAATCAGAAATGCCTATCGGCACCTATTCTGAAATGCCTTTCGGCATTTATATCCGAAATGCCTATCGGCACCTATATTTGAAATACCTATCGGCACCTATATTTTAAATGCCTATCGGCAACTATATCTGATATGCCTATCGGCACCTATATCTGAAATGCCTATCGGCACTTATTTTGGAAATGCCTATCGGAAACTACATCTGAAATGCCTATCGGCACCTATTTTTAAAATGCCAATCGGCAACTATATCTAAAATGCCTATCATCACCTATATCTGAAATGCCTATCGGCACCTATTTTTGAAATGCCTATCGGAAACTACATCTGAAATGCCTATCAGCACCTATATTTGAAATGCTTATCGGCAACCAAATCAGAAATGCCTATCGGCACCTAATCTGAAATGCCTTTCGACATTTATATTCGAAATGCCTATCGGCACCTATATTTGAAATGCCTATCAGCACCAATATTTTAAATGCCTATCGGCAACATTATCTGATATGCCTATCGGCACCTATATCTGAAATGCCTATCGGCACCTATTTTGGAAATGCCTATCGGAAACTACATCTGAAATGCCTATCGGCACCTATTTTTAAAATGCCAATCGGCAACTATATCTGAAATGCCTATCGGCACCTATATCTGAAACGCCTATCGGCACCTATTTTTGAAATGCCTATCAAAAACTACATCTGAAATGCCTATCAGCACCTATATCTGAAATGCCTATCGGCAACCATATCTGGAATGCCTATCGGCACCTACATTTGAAATGCCTATCGGCTTCTATATCTGAAATGCCTATCGGCACCTATTTTTAAAATGCCAATTGGCAACTATATCTGAAATGACTATCGGCACCTATATCTGAAATGCCTATCGGCACCTATTTTTGAAATGCCTATCGGAAACTACATCTGAAATGCCTATCAGCACCTATATTTAAAATGCCTATCGGCAACCAAATCAGAAATGCCTGTCGGCACCTATATCTGAAATGCCTCTCGGCATTTATATCTGAAATGCCTATCGGCACCTATTTTTGAAATGCCTATCGGCACCTATTTTTAAAATGCCAATCGGCAACTATATCTGAAATGCCAATCGGCACCTATTTTTAAAATGCCAATCGGCAACTATATCTTAAATGCCTATCAGCACCCATATTTAAAATGCCTATCGGCAACAATATCTGAAATGCCCATCGACACCTATATTTTAATACCTATCGGCTTCTATATCTGAAATGCCTATCGGCACCTATATCTGAAATGCCTATCGGCACCTATTTTTGAAATGCCTATTGGAAACTACATCTGAAATGCCTATCAGCACCTATATTTGAAATGCCTATCAGCAATCATATCTGGAATGCCTATCGGCACCTATATTTGAAATGCCTATCAGCAACAAATCAGAAATGCCTATCGGCACCTATATCTGAAATGCCTATCGGCACCTATTTTTGAAATGCCTATCGGAAACTACATCTGAAATGCCTATCAGCACCTATATCTGAAATGCCTAACGGCAACCATATCTGGAATAACTATCGGCACCTACATTTGAAATGCCTATCGGCTTCTATATCTGAAATGCCTATCAGCACTTATTTTTAAAATGCTAATCGGCAACTATATCTGAAATGCCTATCGGCACCTATATCTGAAATGCCTATCGGCACCTATTTTTGAAATGCCTATCGGAAACTACATCTGAAATGCTTATCAGCACCTATATTTGAAATGCCTATCGGCAGCTAAATCAGAAATGCCTATCGGCACCTATATCTGAAATGCCTTTCGGCATTTATATCTGAAATGCCTATCGGCACCTATATTTGAAATGCCTATCGGCACCTATATTTTAAATGCCTATCGGCAACTATATCTGATATGCCTATCGGCATCTATTTCTGAAATGCTTATCGGCAACCATATCTGAAATGCCTATCGACACCTATAATTTCAATACCTATCGGCTTCTATATCTGAAATGCCTAACGGCACCTATTTTTAAAATGCCAATCGGCAACTATATCTGAAATGCCTATCGGTACCTATATCTTAAATGCCTATCGGCACCTATTTTTGAAATGCCTATCGGAAACTACATCTGAAATGCCTATCAGCACCTATATTTGAAATGCCTATCGGCAGCTAAATCACAAATGCCTATCGGCACCTATATCTGAAATGCCTTTCGGCATTTATATCTGAAATGCATATCGGCACCTATATATGAAATGCCTATCGGCACCTATATTTTAAATGCCTTTCGGCAACTATATCTGATATGACTATCGGCACCTATATCTGAAATGCCTATCGGCACCTATTTTTGAAATGCCTATCGAAAACTACATCTGAAATGCCTATCGGCACCTATTTTTAAAATGCCAATCGGCAACTATATCTGAAATGCCTATCGGCACCTATATTTGAAATGCCTATCGGCACCTATATTTTAAATGCCTATCGGCAACTATATCTGATATGCCTATCGGCATCTATTTCTGAAATGCTTATCGGCAACCATATCTGAAATGCCTATCGACACCTATATTTTAAATACCTATCGGCTTCTATATCTGAAATGCCTAACGGCACCTATTTTTAAAATGCCAATCGGCAAATATATCTGAAATGCCTATCGGCACCTATTTTTAAAATGCCAATCCGCAACTATATCTGAAATGCCTATCAGCACCTATATTTGAAATGCCTATCGGCAACCATTTCTGAAATGCCTATCGGCACCTGTATTTAAAATTCCTATCGGCTTCTATATCTGAAATGCCTATCAGCATCTATATTTGAAATGCCTATCGGCTACTATATCTGAAATGCCTTTCGGCATTTATATCTGAAATGCCTATCGGCACCTATATTTGAAATGCCTATCGGCACCTATATTTTAAATGCCTATCGGCAACTATATCTGATATGCCTATCGGCATCTATTTCTGAAATGCTTATCGGCAACCATATCTGAAATGCCTATCGACACCTATATTTTAAATACCTATCGGCTTCTATATCTGAAATGCCTAACGGCACCTATTTTTAAAATGCCAATCGGCACCTATATCTGAAATACCTATCGGCACCTATTTTTGAAATGCCTATCGGAAACTACATCTGAAATGCCTATTAGCACCTATATTTGAAATGCCTATCGGCAACCATATCTGAAATGCCTATCGACACCTATATTTGAAATACCTATCGGCTTCTATATCTGAAATGCCTATCGGCACCTATTTTTAAAATGCCAATCGGCAACTATATCTGAAATGCCTATCAGCACCTATATTTGAAATGCCTATCGGCAACCAAATCAGAAATGCCTATCGGCACCTATATTTGAAATGCCTATCGGCACCTATATCTGAAATGCCTTTCAGCACCTATATTTTAAATGCCTATCGGCAACTGTATTTGAAATGAGTTTCGGCATTTATATCTGAAATGCCTATCGGCACATATATTTGATATGCCTATCGGCACCTATATTTTAATTGCCTATCGGCAACTATATCTGAAATGCCTATCGGCATCTATATCTTTAGTGCCTATCGGCAACAATATCTGAAATGCCTATCGACACCTATATTTGAAATGCCTATCGGCTCCTATATTTTAAATGCCTATCGGCAACTATATCTGATATGCCTATCGGCATCTATTTCTGACATGCCTATCGGCAACCATATCTGAAATGCCTATCGACACCTATATTTGAAACACCTATCGACTTCTATATCTGAAATGCCTAACGGCACCTTTTTTTAAAATTCCAATCGGCAACTATATCTGAAATGCCTATCGGTACCTATATCTGAAATGCCTATCGGCACCTATTTTTGAGATGCCTATCGGAAATTACATCTGAAATGCCTATCAGCACCTATATTTGGAATGCCTATCGGCAACCATATCTGGAATGCCAATCGACACCTATATTTGAAATGCCTATCGGCTTCTATATCTGAAATGCCTATCAGCATCTATATTTGAAATGCCTATCGGCTACTATATCTGAAATGCCTATCGGCATCTATTTTTAAAATGCCAATCGGCAACTATATCTGAAATGCCTATCGGCACCTATATCTGAAATGCCTGTCGGCACCTATTTTTGAAATGCCTATCGGAAACTACATCTGAAATTTCTATCAGCACCTATATTTGAAATGCCTATCGGCACCTATATCTGAAATGCCTTTCGGCATTTATATCTGAAATGCCTATCGGCACCTATATTTGAAATGCCTATCGGCACCTATAGTTTAAATGCCTATCGGCAACTATATCTGATATGCCTATCGGCATCTATTTCTGAAATGCCTAACGGCAACCATATCTGAAATGCCTATCGACACCTATATTTGAAATACCTATCGGCTTCTATATCTAAAATGCCTAACGGCACCTATTTTTAAAATGCCAATCGGCAACTATATCTGAAATGCCTATCAGCACCTATATTTGAAATGCCTATCGGCAACCATTTCTAAAATGCCTATCGGCACCTATATTTGAAATGCCTATCGGAAACTACATCTGAAATGCCTATCAGCACCTATATTTGGAATGCCTATCGGCAACCATATCTGGAATGCCTATCGGCACCTATATTTGAAATGCCTATCGGCTTCTATATCTGAAATGCCTATCGGCACTTATTTTTAAAATGCCAATCGGCAACTATATCTGAAATGCCTATCAGCACCTATATTTGAAATGCCTATCGGCAACCATTTCTAAAATGCCTATCGGCACCTATATTTGAAATGCCTATCGGCTTCTATATCTGAAATGCCTATCGGCACCAGTTTTTAAAATGCCAATCGGCAACTATATCTGAGATGCCTATCGGCTTCTATATCTGAAATGCCTATCGGCACTTATTTTTAAAATGCCAATCGGCAACTATATCTGAAATGCCTATCAGCACTTATATTTGAAATGCCTATCGGCAACCATTTCTCAAATGCCTATCGGCACCTATATTTGAAATGCCTAACGGCTTCTATATCTGAAATGCCTATCGGCACCTATTTTTAAAATGCCAATCGGCAACTATATCTGAAATGCCTATCAGCACCTATATTTGAATAGCCTATCGGCAACCAAATCAGAAATGCCTATCGGCACCTATTTTTGAAATGCCTATCGGAAATTACATCTGAAAGGCCTATCAGCACCTATATTTGGAATGCCTATCGGCAACCATATCTAGAATGCCTATCGGCACCTACATTTGAAATGCCTATCGGCTTCTATATCTGAAATGCCTATCGGCACCTATTTTTCAAATGCCAATCGGCAACTATGTCTAAAATGCCTATCGGCACCTATATCTGAAATGCCTATCGGCACCTATTTTTGAAATGCCTATCGGAAACTACATCTGAAATGCCTATCAGCACCAATATTTGAAATGCCTATCGGCACCTATTCTGAAATGCCTTTCGGCATTTATATCCGAACTGCCTATCGGCACCTATATTTGAAATGCCTATCGGCACCTATATTTTAAATGCCTATCGGCAACTATATCTGATATGCCTATCGGCACCTATTTTTGAAATGCCTATCGGAAACTACATCTGAAATGCCTATCAGCACCTCTATTTGAAATGCCTATCGGCAACCATATCTGAAATGCCTATCGGCACCTATATTTGAAATGCCTATCGGCTTCTATATCTGAAATGCCTATCGGCACCTATTTTTAAAATGCCAATCGGCAACTATTTCTGATATGCCTATCGGCACCTATATCTGAAATGCCTAACGGCACCTATTTTTGAAATGCCTATCGGAAACTATATCTGAAATGCCTATCAGCACCTATATTTGAAATGCTTATCGGCAACCAAATCAGAAATGCCTATCGGCACCTATTCTGAAATGCCTTTCGGCATTTATATCCGAAATGCCTATCGGCACCTATATTTGAAATACCTATCGGCACCTATATTTTAAATGCCTATCGGCAACTATATCTGATATGCCTATCGGCACCTATATCTGAAATGCCTATCGGCACTTATTTTGGAAATGCCTATCGGAAACTACATCTGAAATGCCTATCGGCACCTATTTTTAAAATGCCAATCGGCAACTATATCTAAAATGCCTATCATCACCTATATCTGAAATGCCTATCGGCACCTTTTTTTGAAATGCCTATCGGAAACTACATCTGAAATGCCTATCAGCACCTATATTTGAAATGCTTATCGGCAACCAAATCAGAAATGCCTATCGGCACCTAATCTGAAATGCCTTTCGACATTTATATTCGAAATGCCTATCGGCACCTATATTTGAAATGCCTATCGGCACCAATATTTTAAATGCCTATCGGCAACATTATCTGATATGCCTATCGGCACCTATATCTGAAATGCCTATCGGCACCTATTTTGGAAATGCCTATCGGAAACTACATCTGAAATGCCTATCGGCACCTATTTTTAAAATGCCAATCGGCAACTATATCTGAAATGCCTATCGGCACCTATATCTGAAACGCCTATCGGCACCTATTTTTGAAATGCCTATCGGAAACTACATCTGAAATGCCTATCAGCACCTATATCTGAAATGCCTATCGGCAACCATATCTGGAATGCCTATCGGCACCTACATTTGAAATGCCTATCGGCTTCTATATCTGAAATGCCTATCGGCACCTATTTTTAAAATGCCAATTGGCAACTATATCTGAAATGACTATCGGCACCTATATCTGAAATGCCTATCGGCACCTATTTTTGAAATGCCTATCGGAAACTACATCTGAAATGCCTATCAGCACCTATATTTAAAATGCCTATCGGCAACCAAATCAGAAATGCCTGTCGGCACCTATATCTGAAATGCCTCTCGGCATTTATATCTGAAATGCCTATCGGCACCTATTTTTGAAATGCCTATCGGCACCTATTTTTAAAATGCCAATCGGCAACTATATCTGAAATGCCAATCGGCACCTATTTTTAAAATGCCAATCGGCAACTATATCTTAAATGCCTATCAGCACCCATATTTAAAATGCCTATCGGCAACAATATCTGAAATGCCCATCGACACCTATATTTTAATACCTATCGGCTTCTATATCTGAAATGCCTATCGGCACCTATATCTGAAATGCCTATCGGCACCTATTTTTGAAATGCCTATTGGAAACTACATCTGAAATGCCTATCAGCACCTATATTTGAAATGCCTATCAGCAATCATATCTGGAATGCCTATCGGCACCTATATTTGAAATGCCTATCAGCAACAAATCAGAAATGCCTATCGGCACCTATATCTGAAATGCCTATCGGCACCTATTTTTGAAATGCCTATCGGAAACTACATCTGAAATGCCTATCAGCACCTATATCTGAAATGCCTAACGGCAACCATATCTGGAATAACTATCGGCACCTACATTTGAAATGCCTATCGGCTTCTATATCTGAAATGCCTATCAGCACTTATTTTTAAAATGCTAATCGGCAACTATATCTGAAATGCCTATCGGCACCTATATCTGAAATGCCTATCGGCACCTATTTTTGAAATGCCTATCGGAAACTACATCTGAAATGCTTATCAGCACCTATATTTGAAATGCCTATCGGCAGCTAAATCAGAAATGCCTATCGGCACCTATATCTGAAATGCCTTTCGGCATTTATATCTGAAATGCCTATCGGCACCTATATTTGAAATGCCTATCGGCACCTATATTTTAAATGCCTATCGGCAACTATATCTGATATGCCTATCGGCATCTATTTCTGAAATGCTTATCGGCAACCATATCTGAAATGCCTATCGACACCTATAATTTCAATACCTATCGGCTTCTATATCTGAAATGCCTAACGGCACCTATTTTTAAAATGCCAATCGGCAACTATATCTGAAATGCCTATCGGTACCTATATCTTAAATGCCTATCGGCACCTATTTTTGAAATGCCTATCGGAAACTACATCTGAAATGCCTATCAGCACCTATATTTGAAATGCCTATCGGCAGCTAAATCAGAAATGCCTATCGGCACCTATATCTGAAATGCCTTTCGGCATTTATATCTGAAATGCATATCGGCACCTATATATGAAATGCCTATCGGCACCTATATTTTAAATGCCTTTCGGCAACTATATCTGATATGACTATCGGCACCTATATCTGAAATGCCTATCGGCACCTATTTTTGAAATGCCTATCGAAAACTACATCTGAAATGCCTATCGGCACCTATTTTTAAAATGCCAATCGGCAACTATATCTGAAATGCCTATCGGCACCTATATTTGAAATGCCTATCGGCACCTATATTTTAAATGCCTATCGGCAACTATATCTGATATGCCTATCGGCATCTATTTCTGAAATGCTTATCGGCAACCATATCTGAAATGCCTATCGACACCTATATTTTAAATACCTATCGGCTTCTATATCTGAAATGCCTAACGGCACCTATTTTTAAAATGCCAATCGGCAAATATATCTGAAATGCCTATCGGCACCTATTTTTAAAATGCCAATCCGCAACTATATCTGAAATGCCTATCAGCACCTATATTTGAAATGCCTATCGGCAACCATTTCTGAAATGCCTATCGGCACCTGTATTTAAAATTCCTATCGGCTTCTATATCTGAAATGCCTATCAGCATCTATATTTGAAATGCCTATCGGCTACTATATCTGAAATGCCTTTCGGCATTTATATCTGAAATGCCTATCGGCACCTATATTTGAAATGCCTATCGGCACCTATATTTTAAATGCCTATCGGCAACTATATCTGATATGCCTATCGGCATCTATTTCTGAAATGCTTATCGGCAACCATATCTGAAATGCCTATCGACACCTATATTTTAAATACCTATCGGCTTCTATATCTGAAATGCCTAACGGCACCTATTTTTAAAATGCCAATCGGCACCTATATCTGAAATACCTATCGGCACCTATTTTTGAAATGCCTATCGGAAACTACATCTGAAATGCCTATTAGCACCTATATTTGAAATGCCTATCGGCAACCATATCTGAAATGCCTATCGACACCTATATTTGAAATACCTATCGGCTTCTATATCTGAAATGCCTATCGGCACCTATTTTTAAAATGCCAATCGGCAACTATATCTGAAATGCCTATCAGCACCTATATTTGAAATGCCTATCGGCAACCAAATCAGAAATGCCTATCGGCACCTATATTTGAAATGCCTATCGGCACCTATATCTGAAATGCCTTTCAGCACCTATATTTTAAATGCCTATCGGCAACTGTATTTGAAATGAGTTTCGGCATTTATATCTGAAATGCCTATCGGCACATATATTTGATATGCCTATCGGCACCTATATTTTAATTGCCTATCGGCAACTATATCTGAAATGCCTATCGGCATCTATATCTTTAGTGCCTATCGGCAACAATATCTGAAATGCCTATCGACACCTATATTTGAAATGCCTATCGGCTCCTATATTTTAAATGCCTATCGGCAACTATATCTGATATGCCTATCGGCATCTATTTCTGACATGCCTATCGGCAACCATATCTGAAATGCCTATCGACACCTATATTTGAAACACCTATCGACTTCTATATCTGAAATGCCTAACGGCTGTTTGAAATGCCTATCGGCAACCAAATCAGAAATGCCTACCGGCACATATTTTTGAAATGCCTATCGGCACCTATATCTAAAATGCCTATCAGCACCTATGTTTAAAATGCCTATCGGGAACCAAATCAGAAATGCCTATCGGCACCTATATTCGAAATGCCTATCGGCAACCAAATCAGAAATGCCTATCGGCACCTATATTTGAAATGCCTATCGGCACCTATATCTGAAATGCCTATCGGCACCTGTTTTAAAAATGCCAATCTACAACTATATCTGAAATGCCTATCAGCACCCATTTTTGAAATGCCTATCGGCAACCAAATTTAAATGCCTATCGACACCTATATTTGAAATACCTATCGGCTTCTATATCTGAAATGCCTATCGGCACCTATTTTTAAAATGCCAATTGGCAACTATATCTGAAATGCCTATCGGCACCTATTTTTAAAATGCCAATTGGCAACTATATCTGAAATGCCTATCGGCACCTATATCTGAAATGCCTATCGGCACCTATTTTTGAAATGCCAATCCTCAACTATATCTGAAATGCCTGTCAGCACCCATATTTGAAATGCCTATCGGCAACCGTATCTTAATGCCTATCGGCTTCTATATCTGAAATGCCTATCGGCATCTATTTTTAAAATGCCAATCGGCAACTATATCTGAAATGCCTATCGGCACCTATATCTGAAATGCCTATCCGCACCTATTTTTGAAATGCCTATCGGAAACTACATTTGAAATGCCTATCAGCACCTATATTTGAAATGCCTATCGGCAACTAAATCAGAAATGCCTATCAGAACTTATATCTGAAATGCGTTTCGGCATTTATATCTGAAATGACTATCGGCACCTATATTTGAAATGCCTATCGGCAACCAAATCAGAAATGCCTATCGGTACCTATATCTGAAATGCCTTTCGGCATTTATATCTGAAATGCCTATCAGCACCTATATTTTAAATGCCTATCGGCAACCATATCTGGAATGCCTATCGGCACCTACATTTGAAATGCCTATCGGCTTCTATATCTGAAATGCCTATCGGCACCTATTTTTAAAATGCCAATCGGCAACTATATCTGAGATGCCTATCGGCACCTATATCTGAAATGCCTATCAGCACCTATTTTAGAAATGCCTATCGGAAACTACATCTGAAATGCCTATCAGCACCTATATTTGAAATGGCTATCGGCAACCAAATCAAAAATGCCTATCGGCACCTAAATCTGAAATGCCTTTCGGCATTTATATCTGAAATGCCTGTCGGCACCTATATTTCAAATGCCTATCGGCACCTATATTTTAAAAGCCTATCGGCTACTATATCTGTAATGCCCATCGGCACCTATATTTGAAATGCCTATCGGCACCTATATCTGAAATGCCTATCGGCACCTATTTTTATAATGCCAATCGGCAACTATATCTGAAATGCCTATCAGCACCTATATTTGAAATGCCTATCGGCAACCAAAACAGAAATGCCTACCGGCACATATTTTTGAAATGCCTATCGGCACCTATATCTGAAATGCCTAACGGCACCTTTTTTTAAAATGCCAATCTGACACTATATCTAAAATGCCTATCACACCTATATTTGAAATGCCTATCGGCAACCAAATCAGAAATGCCTATCGGCGCCTATATTTGTAATGCCTATCGGCACCTATTTTTTAAATGCCAATCGGAAACTACATCTGAAATGCCTATCAGCACCTATATTTGAAATGCCTATCTGCAACCATATCTGGAATGCCTATCGGCACCTATATTTGAAATGCCTATAGGCTTCTATATCTGAAATGCCTATGGGCACCTATTTTTCAAATGCCAATCGGCAACTATATCTCAAATGCCTATCGGCACCTATATCTGAAATGCATATCGGCACCTATTTTTGAAATGCCTATCGGAAACTACATCTAAAATGCCTATCAGCACCTATATTTGAAATGCCTATCGGCAACCAAATCAGAAAAACCTATCGGCACCTATATCTGAAATGCCTTTCGGCATTTATATCTGAAATGCCTATCGGCACCTATTTTTGAAATGCCTATCGGCACCTATTTTTGAAATGCCTATCGGAAACTACATCTGAAATGCCTATCGGCACCTATTTTTAAAATGCCAATCGGCAACTATATCTGAAATGCCTATCGGCACCTATATCTGAAATGCCTATCGGCACCTATTTTTGAAATGCCTATCGGAAACTACATCTGAAATGCCTATCAGCACCTATATTTGAAATGCCTATCGGCAACCATATCTGAAATGCCTATCGACACCTATATTTGAAATACCTATCGGCTTCTATATCTGAAATGCCTATCAGCACCTATTTTTAAAATGCCAATCGGCAACTATATCTGAAATGCCTATTGGCACCTGTATCTGAAATGCCTATCGGCACCTATTTTTGAAATGCCTATCGGAAACTACATCTGAAATGCCTATCAGCACCTATATTTGAAATGCCTATCGGCAACCAAATCAGAAATGCCTATCGGCACCTATATCTGAAATGCCTTTCGGCATTTATATCTGAAATGCCTATCGGCACCTATATTTAAAATGCCTATCGGCACCTATATTTTAAATGCCTATCGGCAACTATATCTGATATGCCTATCGGCACCTATATCTGAAATGCCTATCGGCACCTATTTTTGAAATGCCTATCGGAAACTACATCTGAAATGCCTATCGGCACCTATTTTTTAAATGCCTATCGGAAACTACAACTGAAATGCCTATCAGCACCTATATTTGAAATGCTTATCATCAACCATATCTGAAATGCCTATCGGCACCTATATCTGAAATGCCTATCGGCACCTATTTTGGAAATGCCTATCGGCAACCAAATCAGAAATGCCTATCGGCACCTATATCTGAAATGCCTTTCGGCATTTATATCTGAAATGCCTATCGGCACCTATATTTGAAATGCCTATCGGCACCTGTATTTTAAATGCCTATCGGCAACTATATCTGATATGCCTATCGGCACCTATATCTGAAATGCCTATCGGCACCTATTTTTAAAATGCCAATCGGCAACTATTTCTAAAATGCCTATCAGCACCCATATTAGTAAATGCCTACCGGCAACCATATCTGAAATGCCTATCGACACCTTTATTTGAAATACCTATCGGCTTCTATATCTGAAATGCCCATCGGCACCTATTTTTAAAATGCCAATCGGCAACTATATCTGAAATGCCTATCGGCGCCTATATCTGAAATGCCTATCGGCACCTATTTTTGAAACGCCTATCGGAAACTACATCTGAAATGCCTATCAGCACCTATATTTGAAATGTCTACCGGCAACCATATCTGGAATGCCTATCGGCACCTATATTTGAAATGCCTATCGGCTTCTATATCTGAAATGCCTATCGGCACCTATTTTTAAAATGCCAATCGGCAACTATATCTGAAATGCCTATCGGCGCCTATATCTGAAATGCCTATCGGCACCTATTTTTGAAACGCCTATCGGAAACTACATCTGAAATGCCTATCAGCACCTATATTTGAAATGCCTATCGGCAACCATATCTGAAATGCCTATCGGCACTTATATTTAAAATGCCTATCGGCTTCTATATCTGAAATGCCTATCGGCACCTATTTTTAAAATGCCAATCGGCAACTATATCTGAAATGCCTATCGGCACCTATATCTGAAATGCCTATCAGCACCTATTTTTGAAATGCCTATCGAAAACTACATCTGAAATGCCTTTCAGCACCTATATTTGAAATGCCTATCGGCAACCAAATCAGAAATGCCTATCGGCACCTAAATCTGAAATGCCTTTCGGCATTTATATCTGAAATGCCTATCGGCACCTATATTTGAAATGCCTATCGGCACCTATTTTTGAAATGCCTATCGGAAACTACATTTGAAATGCCTATCAGCACCTATATTTGAAATGCCTATCGGCAACCAAATCAGAAATGCCTATCGGCACCTATATCTGAAATGCCTTTCGGAATTTATATCTGAAATGCCTATCGGCACCTACATTTGAAATGCCTATCGGCAACCAAATCAGAAATGCCTATCGGTACCTATATCTGAAATGCCTTTCGGCATTTATATCTAAAATGCCTATCAGCATCTATATTTGAAATGCCTATCGGCAACTATATCTGAAATGTCTATCGGCATCTATTTCTGAAATGCCTATCGGCAACTATATCTGAAATACCTATCGGCAATTATATATAAATGCCTAAAGGCACCTATATCTGAAATGCCTATCGGCACCTATTTTTAAAATGCCAATCGGCAACTATATCAGTAGATGATAATAGGTATGTCCTGGATCAACCGATTTGATGACGTTTCAGGTCGCAGAATCGCCCATTTTTGCCCCCACCACTTTTTAATAATTTGTGCAATATTTGCATGGTGGTCGTCGACGACGACTCTCTCGACGTTCTTCGTTAATAGCCCCCTACCCCACCGCCCCCTCTTCCGCCCCATCCGACGACAAGAGTTCGTCGAGACGTTGCAACGGGGTTATTTTTTTACTGATGCGTTTGAATGGTATATTGTAGTTTATTGCAAAAGATAACCCCAGGTATGTATGCAATCTGCAATACATGAGCTAGAGCGATGTCTTCGATATTTTAATCGCCTACAACGTAGGCAGCCCGCACAGCTTTTTTTTTCATGACAGAGCCAGTGTGTTTTCGAACCCGGGACCCTTAGGTCGACCGTCCGACACTGTACCACTGAGCCATGACAATGTGTTGTCGAAGCGTCGTTAAAACATGTATATATAAAACACGTCGCTTCTACAGCTGATCATTTAAGGTTGATTGAATACAAGCAAAAATGTGGTTACAGGGTGTTTTAATACTGCGGTGCCTTGTTATCAAGTACAATATGTGATGCGTTATAATTGGAATTTATTACAATAGGTTATAATAATAAGCATGTATTTTATTTATATCAAATTTTCTTATTTTATTTTAAAACTTCATATTATTATAAAAATCTTCCTAGTAGCTTTTTTATAGGTTCAGACAGGAATAAATTCTAGAGGTTAGATAAAAGAATATTACTTCTATAATAATATTGTCCTCGCAATAAGTTTTATTAATTTGTTAGCTTTGCACCTCTCCAAACTGTTCACTTTTACAATACATCACTCACGTACTATGCTATAAAACTGCAATGAGCTGTTATTTGTCAATAGCTAAACGTTGAGAAATTAATTTAATTACTACTCAATAATAAACCTGAAATAACAAATAACTTGCATAATTGTTTTAAACATAAAGTTTCTTTTATTTTATTACAATAAAGGTTA
The DNA here is from genome assembly GCA_034508555.1 of Venustoraphidia nigricollis. Classification (NCBI taxonomy): domain Eukaryota; kingdom Metazoa; phylum Arthropoda; class Insecta; order Raphidioptera; family Raphidiidae; genus Venustoraphidia; species Venustoraphidia nigricollis. The sequence continues at coordinate 81,009 of JAVRKA010000255.1, forward strand.
GATTACGTCTACAAAATACATAACATGCAATTAAAACGGTACAAAAACATTATATTAGATGTATTCATTGTTACTTCTGAACGCCGAGCTCGTCACCGGTATCCTCGACAACCATTATCACGGCTCCTAGTTTTCATATGGGTCCACCGTACAAAAAATTAACAATGGGGAATAAAATCAAGTGCAATCTATGTGACAAAAAAATGTAGCATTGCAATACGTAGATATTATACAGACTGTTTAATTATCAAAGCATGTATTTAACATTTTTTATTAACATCAAATTTTCTTATTTATTTTATTTTAAAACATCATATTATTATAAAAATCTTCCTAGTAGCTTTTTATAGGTTCATACAGGAATAAATATTAGCGAACAGATAGACGGACATTCCATTTGTTTTTTTATCAAGAAGATAGACAGACAGACAGATAGACAGAACCATTTTTATGCTTTTTAGTACGTAAGTTTATTCATGATATTGAGTAATTACTTTGATTACGTTATTATATATTATTATATAAATCATTATTATTAGAAATCACACTGAAATAAAAATTGTTATTTATACTTTAAAACGAGTGTTCACAACAATCTGCAGAGATACTTTTAACATTAAGGTTCCTATCGAGAGAGAGTTCTCGTGTCTCTATTTTCATATATATATTTTTTCATATTTTTATACACCTATCTTGTATCTGTTTCAACTCTATTAGGTATCTACCCTGTATCAGTTAACACACTGTTTGACCTCTGTTTGACCTCTGTTTGACCTCTGTTTGACCTCTGTTCTGTATCTATTTCGACCCTGTTAGGCACCCGTGTTGCGTCTGTTTCGACATTGTTTGAACCCCGTTTGAGATAGTTTTGTAATCAGTCTATATATAGCTAGAATCAAGAGTTTTTCAATCAGTGTTAGTCTGACTGCAGACTGAAAAAATGTCGAGCGAAAAACAAAACAAAGTGGGAGATAGATCAAGAAACGACGATTGTGTTCTGTACTATGATGGGCACAGGGTCGACAGATTTTGTGTTAGATTCGATGATAAAGATATGAAGTTTATGCTAGGTTGTAGACCTGTACGCATAATAAACAAAGTATTGATCATTGATGGAAATCGCAAGTTTGAACTAACCGACGGTCTGGCGGAACTACTTTTTGATAGAAGACCTCTAAATTATGATACAAAGGACTTGATGCTGTATAAATCGCTTCTGCTTCTGACCAGCGCTCACAAACGCAACTATAGATCGTCAGAACAAATCTCCGGTGACGGAAGTTTCAAGTATAGACAAATCATTTCCAAGCTATTTCAACCTCTGCGCTCTAAATGCGAGAAAAGAGATGGTGAAAATTCGGTAAAAAAACAAGTTAACTGCTATAAAGAGAAACCGGAAGTGAACTGTGAAGAGTCGATTTCCTTACATTATTCTGATGACAATAACGACTCTCACGACTCTCAAAGTGATTACGAAGACCCGAATATATTAATCGAACGATTGAAGGTCTTGTATGAAGTCGGGGGTGCGAAATCGGAACATAAAGAAGAAATTCAATCGATAGTGCAACAGCTCAGGAAAAGGGATTTGATCAAATAATTTTTTCAAAAAATACATATAACTCGAATTAAAATGTATAAACGAACAAAAAGCTTTTGTCAGAGAGAAGAATAAGTCTACTGAATCGAAACTGAATTTGCAAAGATAAGAGTGGAACGGCGTCACCCCGTTCTCTCAAAAAAAATATCTAACAATAATAAGCGTAACGATTAACTACATCGTAAATAGATCTGAATTATGTGAAATTCCAAGAAATATTGTACACTTAAACAGTTAATACATTGTAAATAAATTATATATTCACTGATTTTATTATAATTTGAATACTGAATACCATGTAACACTTATGATTAATATATATACAATTTTAAAAAATACTTAAAATGTTATTATTCATTTCCAACCATCTCTCCTATTTACATAATGTTTTCTACACATATATAACACTTTTTATAAATTCAACTATCTTTAATAGATTTTATTGGTTAAAACAATTACACTATTATCTAGGTATACTTTATAGATATAGGTTATAATAGATATAGGTTAAACAAAATATTAACTAACCAAGTAAGTATATTGTTAAATTTTGTATTTGGGGACTACAATCATCTTTATTTTGGTTGCATATCGCTTTCTAAAAATAGTAAGTGTTTGATTATATTACAGGGGTGTAACAATATTTAAAACATGCATAAAAACATACAAAAAATGAAAATATGAAATAAAAAACTTACATTATCTTATTATTATATTATTAATAATGGGTGAATGAAGGAATTACAGGAAATTAGGATAGGATAGGCAATTTTGAGCTAGGAGTTTTGGTAGGTAATCGGCCATGGCCTCGAATAAGGAACCATCTCGATATTTATCTGGAATTAATTGAGGGAAACCATGGAAAACCTCAATCAAGATGGCCGGTACAGGAATTACCGTTTTCTCGGCGAAAGATACACCGCATCTACCCGCCGGGATTCGAACAGAAACAGCTAGATCTGCCTGTGCACAAACTTGCACAAACAGCACAGCTGGTCATACGTCATCGGACTTATAGAACCTATAAAAAAAACATATTTTTTAGATTGTGTAAAAAAAGAGGTTACATAATTACGCGTGTTGTGATTTTGCTAGTTGGAAAAATCTCTCGCGGATAATCGAATGACGTAGGCATTATACACCCCTATCCGCGTGAGATTTGTTCAACTATGCGGCATAGACTAACGAGCAAGTATCACATTCCTATGCTGGGATAGGATTTATGCACCTTAGAGATCCAACGCGCATAGGGAGAAAAAAGGATTTAGGGTTCAAAAGATTAATATGGATAAAAAATAGTTAATTTTAATACTAATAATTACGAAAGACTCTTTTATGAAATCTCCAATAGTTTATAGTTAAAAAAATTGCAGTTGACATAAACATAAAATCCTGTAAAAAAGGCGTTTTTAAATATAAAAAAAGTATCCGCAATAATAGTTTCGATAAAGCCCATCCGCTATCTTGCTCTTGAAATTCATAACTTTTTTTGCTTCAATCTTTGAGCTGTAACGACAAATCATATTTTTCTGAAACATTTAAAAAACACGTTTATTACTTCAAACCTAGTGGTAAAAACCTACAATAAGAGTAAATAAGAGTAATTAGAGTCTGAAAAAAGAATATTATTAGCGTTAAATCTGAAAAAATATATTATTAAAGTATAATTTAAATATTTTTAATTGGATTATATTCATTAATATTGATTTCTAGGAATAACAGTTTCGATAAAGCCCATCCGCTATCTCGCTCTTGAAATTCCTGACTTTTTGCTTCAATTTTCGAGCTGTAACGATTATATATTTCTGAAAGATTTGAAAACTTATTTATTACTTCAAACCTGGTGTTAAAAGACTTTATATCGCCAACAATTTCCTGATCAGTAGAAGGCTTTTGCAATATGTATTGTGCAAAAAGCTCAAAATTAATTTTTATCGCCACAAGTTTATCTATTTTATTTTGAATAAGCTGTATCACTATCCTTTTAACTGATGTCATATAATCATTAACGCTAGTAAATTCTCTAGCTTCATTATACACGCGATAGGTCGCAATGCGCTTTTTAAATGTAGATTCAAGTTCTACAATATTTATCCTCAAATCGTCATTGGTATAAATTGTCGATATAATTGTTCCTTGTTTATGCAATAAACTTTTTTTATGAGAGATCTTGTTTCTTATAGCAGTAGAAACGTCGCATTTTCTACAATAAAATAATTTATTATTATGACAAGATGTATTATTATCTAAACTGTTTTTCAGTCCACTCCCTGTGACGTTAGAGGGGCGATCTAAGCATGTACGATTTAGTAAATCGTCAGCAGTGTCAATTTCACGCTTATAACACGACATTTTTGAACATTTATGATTTTTTAAAGCATCAGACCACATAAAAATTTTATTACAGCTTTGGCATCGACTATTACTACCACTACACGAAATTGTGTGAGTTTTATAGCAGCTTTCATTATTAGAGGATTTATAACATTCTTGACATTTAAACATATTTAGTATATAGCTGATGTACTTTAATTTTTTCAAAAAACTCAAAATATGTTTTTCAAAAAGTGAAAATTGATGTTGAGTAATATACCACCCTCCTCCACTAAAAGATAGCGAATGAATCAAAATTTAGAAATCTTTCGATATTTATAGGAAAAAAATAATTACCTATTTACGCTTCGAATGAATCAAAATTTAGAAATCTATCGATATTTATAGGAAAAAAATAATTACCTATTTACGCTTATCATAACATAGATCTAATGCACCGAGAAATTCAGCCTGCTGTATACGATGATGCCCCCAAGGCAGCGTTTTAGTCAATCCTGGGAGTTGGAACCGTTTATCGTCAGCCCTAGCACTTAGAGCAACTTTTTTCAATTTGCATGTTCGTACTTCGTGTTTGGTAGTTTTAAATGTATACATTACGCGCAATGCCTCCTTTTTATTTAAGACGCATGCGCGATAGTCCTGCCTAGATAGGTGATTAGCAACAGTGGATTTTTTAACACCTTTAGCTTTCTTGATCTCAGTTTCTCCTTCGATAACAATACTGTAAGTTTTTGCACATACGCCATTATATTCGCAAGCACGCCGCCCCCTTAGCTCATCTTTCATTTTTCCCAAGACTTTTTTATTCACCAACGGTAGAGCGTATGGATTGTCCAATGCATAATCTGAAGTGTCGTACAAATGGATGTGGGCCTTCATATCCGCATATACATCGTCGGTATAAATATTATAAATTAGTCCGTCTGTGTCAAAGTATAATAGTTCTAAACAATCGCCATACAGAGGAATCATTTTTTCATGATGGAATTCATACATAAGTTCCTTAGATAGCTCGAGGACAGTAAAGCCAATATAAATAGGTTTATCATATTTAACTTTTAATTTATTTAGTTGTATTGCAACCAGCTCATCTTTAAAAATGGTAAGCGAATGAAAATTTGGTCGTGCGATGAGCGCTCTAGCACCTAACCTTTTACCAACGTTCTCCCATTTTGAGACAATGCGTACATCAAGTCTTTTGTCGACAGATTCCATAGTTTTTCCTAGAATTGAATAGAAAATATAATCATGTCACTATAGTATAGTATGAAGTTGAATTAATTAAAAAAACCTACCAAAGACCGAATTATTCATCAGTTTAAAAAAATCCTTTTCAAAATCGTTGCAAGCGTTCGTCCGCATCGTTGTGTTTAGCTCAATATACGACTTCAGCCACGGCGACTGATTAAATCGAAGCACGCGATGTGTTTTCTCCAACACTAGACCATGTTTTAAAGCCTGCTGAAGATTTCGAATATGTATAACGTATTTCGATTTATCCATAACGTTTGGAATTAGCTTTGAGTTTTTTGTTGTAGCTTCTGGGGGGATTAAATTTTCAACACAAAACGGTAAATCACGATGGAGATCGTGTAAATGTTTAGGATATTTGAGATCCACCTCGAGAAAATAACCTTCGTCGCTTGTAGATGATACGGCGTTGACATCAAATGCATCAACCTCACTTTTATCTAACCATCGAAAACCACCGGTTGGAAGATTTAGAGACATTGCGTATCCATACTTCAATGAAAAAAAGAAAAAAAAATAGGTGTTAAAAACATGTGTTATATCATATAAGTATTAATTATATAAGTATTATATAAGTATTAGCTTACTAGGTTATTTGCGTCCAAGTAAATAATATAATTGCTCAGCTTCTCAGGATCGTAATTGTCAAGATATTTATTGTTGGCAACAGCCCGATGCCCCGAACACTGCGCGATACCGCCACGTATACCTTTCTTAACAAAATGTAGCATATCTATATCTGTCAACAATTCCAATTGGATATGGGTATATTTCAGCATAGCGTCCCAGCTAAGGCCTGGGGCCGTATAGTATTGGAGCGGATCGAGCCCGTATGCTTCGTAACATACGTGACGAAAATTCTCAAAAACGTCAGCTAGAAGCAGGACATCGGTTTTCAAGTACAAATCGCTGTACTCGCCAAGCGTTTTACAGTCAAACGACGTCCAGACTTTCTTAGCCCGCTCATACTCTTCAGGCGTAATGTTAGAATCGGTCAACTTAGAGTGAAACTTCTCGATCGGTGGTAGTTCGGATTCTTCAAGTCTTTCCCAAGAATCTGTGTATTCATACGGATATACACCCTTAACAGTAACCTGATTAAAATGCTCATCTGCTGGAAAATTTCGTCTGGTAATGTGTTTTAATTCCGGTGGTAGATTTGAAGCTAACTTTTCCAAACTGGATGTCATAAAACGGAGTGAGTCGATGAAGCGAAGCTCGATGCCATTACCAATACGTTTGGAGAATGAAATGTATTTTTGCTTATTTTCGGGAATAACATTAATTTTACCATTATCAAGTCCTAAGGCTGGAACTATCAAGTGTCCATCGTAGTTTGACAGATTATGCAACACAACGGGTATAAACTTCGGAAGTTTATAATTAATATTACATTCATTATGCGCCGGGCCTCTGAATTTGCCGGTAAGATGGCAGTGATCTCTAACTCTATCTTCATCAAGTTTTCCGCTGCAGATGTGACATAGTGAACTCGTTTGAAATAATAATTCCTCTTCGTTAGATATACGCATAGGTTCAACGGTGTTCAACACTTTTGAGATATGTTCAGCTTCGGTATATATCATGCGCATAAACGTATCTGTACAGTTTTTACCGCGATATGAAACATATCGCGACTGACTCTCGTCGAATGAGCAATGAATGTAGTATCCGTAACTATGCGCTTCGTGTAAATTTACATCCATCGTATAAGAATTATCTGGGCTGGGATTGCACGTGCTGATTGGTTTTAAAATTGCCTCAAAATCGGCGTAAATCACATATGGAACATTAAGTTGCTTAGCATAATTTTTAAATTTAAGTATGTTTTCACCCTCTTTAGGCAGAATGACGCTCACGTGACCACAATCTTCGCGTTGATGGCGTTCTAATTTAGCACCGGTTTGAAAATAAGCTAAGCATCCATCGCAGATATTTTTAACCTCAGTGTGCTTAGAGAGTTGCGATGATATAAGTTTTGACATGTTTTTTATCCAACAAAAATGTTCAAGTTGTCCGTCGGTAATGTACAGCAAATTAACATGTGTTGATAGACGCTTTTTCGTATGATGGAGTGGGCCGACAATTTTAGACTTTCCATTTTCTCCCTCAATGCCCCAAACATTTACACTAATTTTATTTAACCGTTCAAACTTGGAAATATCTTTTATTGATACAGGAAACTCGATGTCGGCAAAATTAAGTGTATCGGAATACTGTAAGTATTTAGATATTCTTCTAGCATTATCCTTCGCCGGATATAGAGCTGATAATATAGCCCACTTAAAGCAGAATTCATCTGCATTTTGAAGATTTAAAACCGCATGCCGAGCTTTAATATCTTTAGGTAAATCTATATGCATTGATCCTCTTAGCGGTGTATATTTATTGATATACACCTCTAAGAAAAGCACTTTTTTCAACGACCAACCCGAACCTGCACCCTCAAATTCTTGGCTTTGAGTCCTTACTTCAGAAGTGAACTTTGAAAAAACATCCTTAATATTATCCGATATTGTTACTATGCGGTTCTTTGTGTTGAATGACTTTATATCGCTTATAGATTCATCATTAACATTCTTTTCATAAATAGCAAATAGTTCCACGTTTATTTTAACTGCATTATGTTGATTAATATAACTGATAATTACATTTGAAAATTTTCGTTTTATTTCAGTCATAAAATCATCTATACACGCAAAATGGTTGGAATCAGATATTTGATAGCTAGCAATTCTAGATTTGAAAGCTGTTTGCAAAATACGTATATTCGAGTCGTTGTTAAAAGAATCGCAAGCTATAAAATTAGCTTTGTGCGTTTTGCTACGCATATGTGCGAACATATTTTTTACAAATATATTACAAATCTCACATAATTTATCATTATCAGCATTTTGTGTGAGAGAAGTACATTTTATATTTTCACTGTTACAAGTTTCTTCCTGTTTAAGTACTTTACATTTTTTATTGGATTCGGAGTTGAAGTTGAGCAAAGTTTTACGTTTTAAAAATGTCAAGCAAGAATGTTCTGCAAGCCCATCTGACATTAAAATGCCGCATTTTTCACAAAGATGATTATAGCTGTAAAGTTTTCCGCACACTTTTTTGTGCCTGAAGAGACTCTCATAATGTGAGAACAATTTGTCACAATTTCCACATTTAAACATTTTAAATTCTGAAAAAAATAGAAAATAAATCTTAGTTGATATTATATTGTGTTAAAATTTAAAAAAAAGCAGCCACGTAAAAGTAATTAATTTGTCTAAAAAATCATAATTTTTACAAATCTAATTTTTCTCTGGACATCGAAAAGCTTCGTTCTTTAAAAAAATCAATTTAAGGATGATTTGTCGATACAATCGGAAACAAAAGTTAATAACATTTTGATATTAAGTTTTCTAAAAGAATAAAATTTAGTGATCATTTTAATAATATTAACATAAAAATCTCAATATTGTTATTATATTATTTATTTTTATTATGAAAGGAAAAATAATGTTTTTATTTTTAGCAGTTTTATTTATCAACTTTACAATTATTATCAAAATTATAACTATTTACCCCTGTTATGACTGTCGTCATAGCGCATATTCGCCATCTTTTTTAACTTCTGACACTTAAGATCATAGATCTTTATATATTGGTATAGATTGGTCAAACAACGATTTACACAATGTCAACAAATATAAGTGAAAATTGTAAAATAACTATTGTTTGTGACTGTACCTTGAATTTAAATTTAAAAAAAATAAAAAACTTTTAATTTTTTGTCACTGATCATCGTCACAAATCATTCCAAAAATTAAAGTGAAAAAATAGGGGACAAATACATACGTTTGTAAATTTCCAATTTAATTCTATTTTATTTAATGATTAAAATAATTCTTGTTTTTTTATTCAGGAAAGCGTTACAACACCGCACCATTTTAATAGTTGGTATTATCCAATTTTAGAAAAACCCTTACAGACAATCATAGATTAGATAGTTTTATAGACTTGACGTTCAAGGTCAAATTTTACATTTTTGTTCTGTCCCAGGTCACCAGTGCAAGTGGCGCTGCTGATGCTATTTTACCGGTACCGCAAAATTCAAATTAAAAAAATAAAAAAAATATGAAGATTGAAATAGTAAGTTTTTTGAAAACTTACTATTTCTAATAGAATATTTTTTAAATCTAGTTTTTTAATATTATCGTTAGCAAATCTTACATCTAATTCTCTTAATATATTATTTACTTTACTTACATAAGTCCTTATGTAAAAATACTTGCAAAGTTGTGCTATCAGAATAAACGTCAGTTTATTTTAAATAACACAATTACTTCATTACACACCGAATAAACGCTTGTGCACTGAGTACCTGGTCGTATTAAGGCTTCTATCATAGATAATCATAAATAATCATAAACGCATAGAAGTTCTATGCGTTTATGATTATCTCCTGTACCTACTCAAGTCGATTTTTCTGGCGGTTTTTAGCATGCCTCTGGCGACTTTGTAATAATAGCGAGCCTTTTGGTGATAAATCGACTATCCTTTTGGTGTCGCTTCCTTTCGAACTTTCTTCTAAAACCTAAATAAAAGAACGAACAACTTAGATAATCGATGGTTTGAAAGATAATCACATTTATTGTCTATATTTGATTGTTATATTTGTTTCAATATTCTCAATAACTCATTTAAGACTTATCTCATTTGTAAAATTAAAAAATTGCTATAATTTAAACTTCGTGGAGCTTATAATATAGTAGCTAAACAGTATGAATTTACTGGAATTTACAAAATACATTGAAAATGATAAATGCTTTTAGATCACAAGTGTAACTTACCTCGTGATTGCTTAGGACATGTAAAATAATCGTACTTTGAGATTTTTCACAGTTCGTCACAATAACGACCCATTCTTATATCAAATATTATTTTATAAATGATAAAACAATTTTTTGAATGACAGTTTGTGAACTCTAGATTGATTACAATTTAAAATATAAACGTTTCCATGGTTGCAAAAAATGAAAATCGCTCGAAGCGCCTTGCCGTGACCTAGGAACGATTTAAAAATACAAATTCTGATAGAAATATACTGAGTGAACACAGCCTGCAGACAATATCGATGGAAAGGAAAAATTGTCAGCAAGAAAATTTATTTACAACGACGTAAACAAACTGAATTACCACAGAAACGTAAACTTGATGTTTGCGACGTTAACACGTTTTCTTGTAATTCATACTGCTTATTCAATAATACGGTAAATATCACTCATTTTTTTATTAATTTTCTCTGTAAATAATATTGAAACTATCAATTATTAATCGCTTTTATGTTTCTCGGATATTATATCTATTGATTTTTTCAACTTTGTAATACTATAAAAAATTAAAGAGTTCTATATGTTTATATTATGGTGATATAATTGCATAATTTAATATATAATAAATTTGGTACTTACTTCAGTATTAATACAAAAAAAACTTTGAAGCAAAAAAACGTTTACTGAACACTGACCTCGTGCACAATAATCTGATGTTGGCAAATGGGTTACGGTCCGTTTTTAATAAACGTAAAAAAACTTTCTCTCTCGTTATTGAAACCTTGCTTAGCGCACTGCAGACATCACCACATCGCTATTATAGACTATTTTCTACACTTAACTGACATACCAAAGAGAACTTAACGTTACAGAGGTGGTTATTTTTTATATCGTATGTTATGTGCACGTGTGGAGAGTCTATAATAAGAGAAGATTTTGTTTTTCTGATTTTCGTGATCAGAATTCATAGACAGTGTTGTTGTTGCAATATATATTACATTAACACATCACTTGAATACTAATCAAGGTTAATATTGTTTTTTTCATTTTTATCAACTTGTTTTCAACGCATCAATATTTATAGTCATTACAAATCTGTAAAGGTACCTTCACACTAGGAAGGCGACATTACACATATACGTAAAACTGTAATGTATAACTTCTCTCTAAAGCTATAGTTTTTTAATATATCTTTTTTTAGTTCCGCGGTCACGCGGTGAAAAATAAGACGAGATCCTCAACTTTTTACTTTGAAGTTTAACTTGGATATGCTTTACACAAAAAAACACAGATTGAATTAATATTCAATTTAAAAAAAGATGTTATTATTTTAAATAGGGTAATTTAAAAAAAAATTTAATATAGGCTTGCATTACAAAAAAAATGTTGAGATTTAAAAAAAACATTAAAATAACAAAAGACATAACAAATTATCAGATAGATTTGTAATTACCACCCCTCATACAATTAGTTCTGTAGCTAATTCTATGGATAACCTACGTAAATTTAGGATAAACTATTGTTTTGTGTTGAATTGTTAATTTAATGTAATTAGTGTAAAAACAGCCTTACTAAATACATACATACCATTTAGAATCTAGGTGCGGCTTTTTATTTGTTTACAAAATATAATATACCAGTGTCGCATTTTTATTTTGAGAGTTTATTATTTACAATATATTATGTTGAAATATCTTATTATCTAAATAATAATTTGAAGTCCAATAGCTTATTTTACACATCATTTCTAAACCTCACATAGCGATCAATGCAAAAAATCCTAAAATATTTTTTTTACAACCCACTTGATGTTAAGTATTAAAAACCCGGGTCGCAGTGCCAAAACCCTGCCGACAATATAGTGTATTTGCTGATACAGGCAGTGTGGCTTTATTATGCGAACTTAATCCGAAGGTCGCTATAAATGTATGATTTTATGCCGTATGCTATTATGGAAAATAATACGTCATTTTGTATATGGAAATTGCAAACAATATAAAATTAATGAAATTAATTGAATAAAAATATTTAATTAAACTGCACTTATTTTTTTACATAATACAGCATTACAGAAACATCTGTATGTGTTTTTGAGAGTGCTATACGTTTGAAAAATTATTTATTCACAATGTCGCTTACGGGATTCAAACCCAGGATCTGTCGATTACGTGTCGGTTAAAAATATCTTGTTACTCTTCAGTTACTACAAGAGACACTGTAAATAATTTCATATAACACAATGTATGCTGGAACATCCGGTTGATTATTAAAATGTGGTTGAATGTGTGTTTTAAAATCCTTATACACCCGCCTATGACTTATCATATGATGCGATTTAATCTCTTAAAACCGTATAAAAGAGGCTGACCAGCGTATATGCTACTTCATTAACTTATAGTTTTTTAAATGGTGGAACCGTCGTAATAATTAAATAAAAAACTGGTAAGAATTTTATTATTATTTTTAACTGCTAATTTTATTTATCTGTTTTTTTAAATTTATTTTAGTATTAAGAGTGTCCTTTCAATACCCACATCCGATGGTAGTACAGCTTTCTGGAAAGTCATTATAAACTTTTTTTAGTTTATATTAATATTATATTGATCTTTCTAGAAAAAGTTGTTATAAACTTTTAGTTTATATTATTATATTGATTATAAATGATTAATCATCACATTAAACGTTTTGTTTATATCGAAAAGACATTTATATATTTTTAAATCTCTTACATTTTATTAAATTTTTATTTTTAACATATTTAACCGATTTTTTTCTGGATGATGTTTAAAAATTTTTTTTTTTGCTAAAAAACACGAAACATTTATTCGCATTGTATTTTTTCCTTTTTTGATAATTTAGTAACAACCTCGTGTCCTAATTTTTTAATACAATTTGCACATTGTGAAAATTATTCTTTGTTTATACAATTTTTAAAAAAATTATATTTTATACAATTTATTGTATGTATAAGCGAGGATTGCCGCTATAAGCATATTCATGGAGGGGAGGAAATGCCCTTCCAAGCCAAAAATATCTTTTTTTTATTTTAAAAATTTTGTTTACATGCATGCAGTGCATGGTTTATATGTATGTACATTTTTTTAATTATTCCTTTTACTTTTATTACGGAAAAATATATCTTTTTTTATTTTTTCCAACCTTAAAAACTTTGACTTGCAAACTTCTATGTTATTGCGAAGAGTCATATTGCAAACTTCTATATTACTGCGAACAGTTATATTGCAAACTTCTATATTACTGCGAAGAGCTATAAACGAGTTTTCTTTAATACATGACTGACTGTCAACTCAACCACCTTCTGGTGGTAGCTCAAACATCGTCCTTACATTATCGATTGTTAAATCATTATTTACGGTTACTTTTCTCAGTTCATCATTCGAATCTCTCATCTCACCTGTGCTTAACGCCGAATAAGAATTGTATCTCATCTGAGCGTCTATAATCTACAATCTCTCTCTCTCTCTCACCTGTGCTTAACGCCGAATAAGAATTATTGTATCTCATCTCACCTGTGCTTACACGCCGAATAATAAGAATTGTATCTCATCTCACAAAACTACACAAAAATAGGAAATTTATTTAAAATAGAACATAAAATTCCCCGCAACTCCGCACATAAAATTCCCCGCAACTGCACAAGTTGCGGACTCAGAATATGATTAAGAATTTCGTTTAAATTAAAAGCGAGTTCTTTTTTGTATTAGAGTTCGTTATTTGTGTAAAAATCAACGTTGGACTGGAAGACGTGAGACAGACCTAGTAGTACATGTCGAAGAGCGAGTGTGTGAAGTGATATACCTATTTTGTTAATTTTAACTGTTTTAACAAGACATAATGTCTATCGACGCCGCCACTGGTGTCAGCTCAGTCATTGAGCATACGATGACTGCTGACGACAGTCGAATACCACAAGTGTGGGAACACCGAACAATGCGCCTAAAAGACGGAACTTTGCAATATTTTGATATAATTTGATGTATTTTATAATTTCATGTGTGATTGTATTGATATAATTTGATGTATTTTATAATTTCATGTGTGATTGTATAATACAAACCCACAGACTTAATAGTTTGTTTTGTGAATAAATTTCGATGAAATAGTTTGTTTTGTGAATAAATTTCGATGAAACAAATTACTAGATGTGTTATACTGTTAATTTTAACTATTAAAAATCATTCACAGGACCGTGAAAATTAGTTTTTTGTTTTCTCCAAAAAAACGTGCTTGACTACATTAATTATTTTTTTGTAACGAACCCAACCTGTTCCAACCTGTTACAAGTAATTATTATAATTACTGGAGTTAATTTATCGAATATAATATATATATGAAAATGTTAAATTATCATGTATGAATTTGTCGGATGAAAATGAATTATTAATTGAATGTAAGTATTAATATACTAAAACGGTTTGTTTTATTTTTTTCAGATTTTCGATCTATGCGATGGAAAGATACTTTACGTCTTTTATATGCAATTCTTATTTTCGGCGTAGTTTGAGCGCCTATTGTTAATTATTAGTTCATTAAAATAAAAATGTAATATAAATACAAACATTTTATGTTATTATTTATTTCCAACCATCTCTCCTATTTACATAATATAACTAAATAAAATTCAAAACAAAAAACTATGTTGACAATATATTTTTATTTACTTAGAATCATGATGGAAAAATAGAATCATGATGGAAAAAAATAAAATTCAAAACAAAAAACTATGTTGATAATATATTTTTATTTACTTAGAATCATGATGGAAAGATTTAAAAGTTCCAACACTAACGACGCGTACGATATCGGATTAACTATTTTGAGTCGGATAAAAATAAATCTATCAGATAATATTCCAGTTTTTATAAACCACACCGGCTGTCGCATCATGAAAATAAAATAACAAGTATAAGAGAAATGAAAGGTTATACGTCATTTTTTCAGCCACCACTGTAGCTGCTGACTCGTTAAGAAGATACTATAGTTCAGTTGACAAGGATGGGGAAAGTTTGAGTAGCAGTGACTCAAATAGTGAGTCAGAAATAAATGATCTTATTGATTTTGCTAGAAAGTTTAAATTACATTCCAGATTCATGAATCCAGTTGTCGGAGCTCAGAGCTCATCTAATATAATGTTTTTGTACCGTTTTAATTGCATGTTATGTATTTTGTAGACGTAATCTAACCTTTATTGTAATAAAATAAAAGAAACTTTATGTTTAAAACAATTATGCAAGTTATTTGTTATTTCAGGTTTATTATTGAGTAGTAATTAATTTAATTTCTCAACGTTTAGCTATTGACAAATAACAGCTCATTGCAGTTTTATAGCATAGTACGTGAGTGATGTATTGTAAAAGTAAACAGTTTGGAGAGGTGCAAAGCTAACAAATTAATAAAACTTATTGCGAGGACAATATTATTATAGAAGTAATATTCTTTTATCTAACCTCTAGAATTTATTCCTGTCTGAACCTATAAAAAAGCTACTAGAAAGATTTTTATAATAATATTATGTTTTAAATAAAGAGTTTGATATAAATAAAATACATGCTTATTATTATAACCTATTATAATAAATTCCAATTATAACGCATCACATATTGTACTTGATAGCAATGTACAACCTTAAATGATCATAGAAGCGACGTGTTTCTGTGTAACGCAACGTGTTTTATATATACATGTTTTAACGACGCTTGGGCAATACGGCGCGATGGCTCTGTGGTAGAGTGTTGGACGGCCGACCTAAAAGTCCCGAGTTCGAAAACACACTGGCTCTGTCATGAAAAAAAAAGCTGTGCGGGCTGCCTACGTTGTAGGCGATTAAAATATCGAAGACATCGCCCTAGCTCATGTATTGCAGATTGCATACCTACCTGGGGTTATCTTTTGCAATAAACTACAATATACCATTCAAACGCATCAGTAAAAAAATAACCCCGTTGCAACGTCTCGACGAACTCTTGTCGTCGGATGGGGCGGAAGAGGGGGCGGTGGGGTAGGGGGCTATTAACGAAGACCGTCGAGAGAGTCGTCGTCGACGACCACCATGCAAATATTGCACAAATTATTAAAAAGTGGTGGGGGCAAAAATGGGCGATTCTGCGACCTGAAACGTCATCAAATCGGTTGATCCAGGACATACCTATTATCATCTACTTATATCTGAAATGCCTATCAGCACTTATATTTGAAATGCCTATCGGCAACCAAATCAGAAATGCCTATCGGCACCTATATTTGAAATGCCTATCGGCACCTATATCTGAAATGCCTATCAGCACCCATATTTGAAATGCCTATCGGCAACTAAATCAGGAATGCCTATCGGCACCTATATTTGAAATGCCTATCGGCACATATATCTGAAATGCCTATCGGCTCCTATTTTTAAAATGCCAATCGGCAACTATATCTGAAATGTCTATCGGCACCTATATCTGAAATGCCTATCGGCACCTATTTTTGAAACGCCTATCGGAAACTACATCTGAAATGCCTATCAGCACCTATATTTGAAATGCCTATCGGCAACCAAATCAGAAATGCCTATCGGCACCTATATCTGAAATGCCTTTCGGAATTTATATCTGAAATGCCTATCGGCACCTATATTTGAAATGCCTATCAGCACCTATATTTTAAATGCCTATTGGCAACTATATCTGATATGCCTATCGGCACCTATACCTGAAATGCCTATCGGCACATATTTTTGAGATGCCTATCGGAAACTACATCTGAAATGCCTATCGGCACCTATTTTTAAAATGCCGCAACTATATCTGAAATGCCTATCGGCACCTATATCTGAAATGTCTATCGGCACCTATTTTTTAAATGCCTATCGGAAAATACATCTGAAATGCCTATCAGCACCTATATTTGAAATGCCTATCGGCAACCATATCTGAAATGCCTATAGACAGCTATATTTGAAATACCTATCGGCTTCTATATCTGAAATACCTTTTAGCACCTATTTTTAAAATGCCAATCGGCAACTATATCTGAAATGCCTATCGGCACCTATATCTGAAATGTCTATCGGCACCTATTTTTGAAATGCCTATCGGAAACTACATCTGAGATGCCTATTAGCACCTATAATTAAAATGCCTATCGACAACCATATCTGGAATGCCTATCGGCACATATATTTGAAATGCCTATCGGCTTCTATATCTGAAATGCCTATCGGCACCTATTTTTAAAATGCCAATCGGCAACTATATCTGAAATGCCTATCGGCACCTATATCTGAAATGCCTATCGGCACCTATTTTTGAAATGCATATCGGAAACTACATCTGAAATACCTATCAGCACCTATATTTGAAATGCCTATCGGCAACCAAATCAGAAATGCCTATCGGCACCTAAATCTGAAATGCCTTTCGGCATTTATATCTGAAATGCCTATCGGCACCTATATTTGAAATGCCTATCGGCACCTATATTTAGAATGCCTATCGGCAACTGTATCTGATATGCCTATCGGCATCTATATCTGAAATTCCTATAGGCAACTATATCTGAAATGCCTATCGGCACTTATATTTGAAATGCCTATCGGCACCTATATCTGAAATGCCTATCAGCACCTATATTTGAAATGCCTATCGACAACTATATTTGAAATGCCTTTCGGCATTTATATCTGATATGCAAATCGGCACCTATATTTGATATGCCTATCGGCACCTATATTTTAAATGCCTATCGGCAACTATATCTGAAATGCCTATCGGCATCTATTTCTGAAATGCCTATAGGCAACTATATCTGAAATGCCTATCGGCACCTATATTTGAAATGCCTATCGGCACCTATATCTGAAATGCCTATCGGCACCCATTTTTAAAATGCCAATCGGCAACTATATCTGAAATGCCTATCAGCACCTATATTTGAAATGCCTATCGGCAACCAAATCAGAAATGCCTAACGGCACCTATATTTGAAATGCCTATCGGCACCTATTTTTGAAATGCCTATCGGAAACTACATTTGAAATGCCTATCAGCACCTATATTTGAAATGCCTATCGGCAACCAAATCAGAAATGCCTATCGGCACCTACATTTGAAATGCCTATCGGCAACCAAATCAGAAATGCCTATCGGTACCTATATCTGAAATGCCTTTCGGCATTTATATCTAAAATGCCTATCAGCATCTATATTTGAAATGCCTATCGGCAACTATATCTGAAATGCCTATCGGTATCTATTTCTGAAATGCCTATCGGCAACTATATCTGAAATACCTATCGGCACTTATATTTAAATGCCTAAAGGCACCTATATCTGAAATGCCTATCGGCACCTATTTTTAAAATGCCAATCAGCAACTATATCTGAAATGCCTATCAGCACTTATATTTGAAATGCCTATCGGCAAACAAATCAGAAATGCCTATCGGCACCTATATTTGAAATGCCTATCGGCACCTATATCTGAAATGCCTATCAGCACCCATATTTGAAATGCCTATCGGCAACTAAATCAGGAATGCCTATCGGCACCTATATTTGAAATGCCTATCGGCACATATATCTGAAATGCCTATCGGCTCCTATTTTTAAAAGGCCAATCGGCAACTATATCTGAAATGCCTATCGGCACCTATATCTGAAATGCCTATCGGCACCTATTTTTGAAACGCCTATCGGAAACTACATCTGAAATGCCTATCAGCACCTATATTTGAAATGCCTATCGGCAACCAAATCAGAAATGCCTATCGGCACCTATATCTGAAATGCCTTTCGGAATTTATATCTGAAATGCCTATCGGCACCTATATTTGAAATGCCTATCAGCACCTATATTTTAAATGCCTATTGGCAACTATATCTGATATGCCTATCGGCACCTATACCTGAAATGCCTATCGGCACATATTTTTGAGATGCCTATCGGAAACTACATCTGAAATGCCTATCGGCACCTATTTTTAAAATGCCGCAACTATATCTGAAATGCCTATCGGCACCTATATCTGAAATGTCTATCGGCACCTATTTTTTAAATGCCTATCGGAAAATACATCTGAAATGCCTATCAGCACCTATATTTGAAATGCCTATCGGCACCTATATCTGAAATGCCTATCGGCACCTATTTTTGAAATGCATATCGGAAACTACATCTGAAATACCTATCAGCACCTATATTTGAAATGCCTATCGGCAACCAAATCAGAAATGCCTATCGGCACCTAAATTTGAAATGCCTTTCGGCATTTATATCTGAAATGCCTATCGGCACCTATATTTGAAATGCCTATCGGCACCTATATTTAGAATGCCTATCGGCAACTGTATCTGATATGCCTATCGGCATCTATATCTGAAATTCCTATAGGTAACTATATCTGAAATGCCTATCGGCACTTATATTTGAAATGCCTATCGGCACCTATATCTGAAATGCCTATCAGCACCTATATTTGAAATGACTATCGACAACTATATTTGAAATGCCTTTCGGCATTTATATCTGATATGCAAATCGGCACCTATATTTGATATGCCTATCGGCACCTATATTTTAAATGCCTAACGGCAACTATATCTGAAATGCCTATCGGCATCTATTTCTGAAATGCCTATAGGCAACTATATCTGACATGCCTATCGGCACCTATATTTGAAATGCCTATCGGCACCTATATCTGAAATGCCTATCGGCACCCATTTTTAAAATGCCAATCGGCAACTATATCTGAAATGCCTATCAGCACCTATATTTGAAATGCCTATCGGCAAACAAATCAGAAATGCCTAACGGCACCTATATTTGAAATGCCTATCGGCACCTATAACTGAAATGCCTATCGGCACCTATTTTTGAAATGCCAATCGGCAACTATATCTGAAATGCCTGTCAGCACCCATATTTGAAATGCCTATCGGCAACCGTATCTGGAATGCCTATCGGCTTCTATATCTGAAATGCCTATCGGCACCTATTTTTAAAATGCCAATCGGCAACTATATCTGAAATGCCTATCGGCACCTATATCTGAAATGCCTATCCGCACCTATTTTTGAAATGCCTATCGGAAACTACATTTGAAATGCCTATCAGCACCTATATTTGAAATGCCTATCGGCAACTAAATCAGAAATGCCTATCAGCACCTATATCTGAAATGCCTTTCGGCATTTATATCTGAAATGTCTATCGGCACCTATATTTGAAATGCCTATCGGCAACCAAATCAGAAATGCCTATCGGTACCTATATCTGAAATGCCTTTCGGCATTTATATCTGAAATGCCTATCAGCACCTATATTTGAAATGCCTATCGGCAACCACATCTGGAATGCCTATAGGCACCTATATTTGAAATGCCTATCGGCTTCTATATCTGAAATGCCTATCGGCACCTATTTTTAAAATGCCAATCGGCAACTATATCTGAGATGCCTATCGGCACCTATATCTGAAATGCCTTTCAGCACCTATTTTAGAAATGCCTATCGGAAACTACATCTGAAATGCCTATCAGCACCTATATTTGAAATGCCTATCGGCAACCAAATCAGAAATGCCTATCGGCACCTAAATCTGAAATGCCTTTCGGCATTTATATCTGAAATGCCTGTCGGCACCTATATTTCAATTGCCTATCGGCACCTATATTTTAAAAGCCTATCGGCTACTATATCTGTAATGCCCATCGGCACCTATATTTGAAATGCCTGTCGGCACCTATATCTGAAATGCCTATCGGCACCTATTTTTAAAATGCCAATCGGCAACTATATCTGAAATGCCTATCAGCACCTATGTTTGAAATGCCTATCGGCAACCAAATCAGAAATGCCTACCGGCACATATTTTTGAAATGCCTATCGGCACCTATATCTGAAATGCCTATCAGCACCTATGTTTAAAATGCCTATCGGGAACCAAATCAGAAATGCCTATCGGCACCTATATTCGAAATGCCTATCGGCAACCAAATCAGAAATGCCTATCGGCACCTATATTTGAAATGCCTATCGGCACCTATATCTGAAATGCCAATCGGCACCTGTTTTAAAAATGCCAATCTACAACTATATCTGAAATGCCTATCAGCACCCATTTTTGAAATGCCTATCGGCAACCATATTTGAAATGCCTATCGACACCTATATTTGAAATACCTATCGGCTTCTATATCTGAAATGCCTATCGGCACCTATTTTTAAAATGCCAATTGGCAACTATATCTGAAATGCCTATCGGCACCTATTTTTAAAATGCCAATTGGCAACTATATCTGAAATGCCTATCGGCACCTATATCTGAAATGCCTATCGGCACCTATTTTTGAAATGCCAATCCTCAACTATATCTGAAATGCCTGTCAGCACCCATATTTGAAATGCCTATCGGCAACCGTATCTGAATGCCTATCGGCTTCTATATCTGAAATGCCTATCAGCACCTATATTTTAAATGCCTATCGGCAACCATATCTGGAATGCCTATCGGCACCTACATTTGAAATGCCTATCGGCTTCTATATCTGAAATGCCTATCGGCACCTATTTTTAAAATGCCTATCGGCAACCAAATCAAAAATGCCTATCGGCACCTAAATCTGAAATGCCTTTCGGCATTTATATCTGAAATGCCTGTCGGCACCTATATTTCAAATGCCTATCGGCACCTATATTTTAAAAGCCTATCGGCTACTATATCTGTAATGCCCATCGGCACCTATATTTGAAATGCCTATCGGCACCTATATCTGAAATGACTATCGGCACCTATTTTTATAATGCCAATCGGCAACTATATCTGAAATGCCTATCAGCACCTATATTTGAAATGCCTATCGGCAACCAAAACAGAAATGCCTACCGGCACATATTTTTGAAATGCCTATCGGCACCTATATCTGAAATGCCTATCAGCACCTATGTTTGAATTGCCTATCGGGAACCAAATCAGAAATGCCTATCGGCACCTATATTTGAAATGCCTATCGGCAACCAAATCACAAATGCCTATCGGCACCTATATTTGAAATGCCTATCGGCACTTATATCTAAAATGCCTATCGGCACCTGTTTTAAAAATGCCAATCTACAACTATATCTGAAATGCCTATTAGCACCCATTTTTGAAATGCCTATCGGCAACCATATTTGAAATGCCTATCGACACCTATATTTGAAATACCTATCGGCTTCTATATCTGAAATGCCTATCGGCACCTATATATATATTGTCTATCGGAAACTACATCTAAAATGCCTATCAGCACCTATATTTGAAATGCCTATCGGCTTCTATATCTGAAATGCCTATCGGCTTCTATATTTAAAATGGCTATCGGCACCTATTTTTAAAATACCAATCGACAACTATATCTAAAATGCTTATCGGCACCTATATCTGAAATGCCTATCGGCACCTATTTTTGAAATGCCTATCGGAAACTACATCTGAAATGCCTATCAGAACCTATATTTGAAATGCCTATCGGCAACTAAAACAGAAATGCCTATCGGTACCTATATCTGAATTAATGCCTTTCGGCATTTATATCTGAAACGCCTATCGGCACCTATATTTGAAATGCCTATCGGCACCTATATTTAAAATGCCTATCGGCTTCTATATCTGAAATGTCTATCGGCACCTATTTTTAAAATACCAATCGGCAACTATATCTGAAATGCCTATCGGCACCGATTTTTGATTTGCCTATCGGAAACTACATCTGAAATGCCTATCAGCACCTATATTTGAAATGCCTATCGGCAACCAAATCAGAAATGCCTATCGGCACCTAAATCTGAAATGCCTTTCGGCATTTATATCTGAAATGCCTATCGGCACCTATATTTGGAATGCCTATCGGCACCTATATTTTAAATGCCTATCGGCAACTATATCTGAAATGCCTATCGGCACTTATATTTGAAATGCCTATCGGCACCTATATCTGAAATGCCTATCAGCACATATATTTGAAATGCCTATCGGCAACTATATTTGAAATGCCTTTCGGCATTTATATCTGATATGCCTATCGGCACCTATATTTGATATGCCTATCGGCACCTATATTTTAAATGCCTATTGGCAACTATATCTGAAATGCCTATCGGCATCTATTTCTGAAATGTTTATCGGCAACTATATCTGAAATGCCTATCGGCACCTATATTTGAAATGCCTATCGACACCAATATCTGAAATGCCTATCGGTACCTATTTTTAAAATGCCAATCGGCAACTATATCTGAAATGCCTATCAGCACCTATATTTGAAATGCCTATCGGCAACCAAATCAGAAATGCCTATCGGCACATATATTTGAAATGCCTATCGGCACCTATAAATGAATTGCCTATTAGCACCTATATTTGAAATGTCTATCGGCAACCAAATCAGAAATGCCTATCGGCAACCAAATCAGAAATGCCTATCGGCACCTATATTTGAAATACCTATCGGCAACCAAATCAGAAATGCCTATTGGAACCTATATTTGAAATGCCTATCGGCACTTATATCTGAAATGCCTATCGGCACCTATTTTTAAAATGCTAATGGGCAACTTTATCTAAAATGCCTATCAGCACCCATATTTGAAATGCCTATCGGCAACCATATCTGAAATGCCTATCGACACATATTTGAAATACCTATCGGCTTCTATATCTGAAATGCCTATCGGCACCTATTTTTAAAATGCACATCGGCAACTATATCTGAAATGCCTATCGGCACCTATATCTGAAATGCCTATTGGCACCTATTTTTGAAATGCCTATCGAAAACTACATCTGAAATGCCTATCAGCACCTATATTTTAAATGCCTATCGCTAACCATATCTGGAATGCGTATCGGCACCTATATTTGAAATGCCTATCGGCTTCTATATCTGAAATGCCTATCGGCACCTATTTTTAAAATGCCAATCGGCAACTATATCTGAAATGCTTATCGGCACCTATATCTGAAATGCCTATCGGCACTTATTTTTGAAATGCCTATCGGAAACTACATCTGAAATGAGTATTAGCACTTATATTTGAAATGCCTATCGGCAACCAAATCAGAAATGCCTATCGGTACCTATATCTGAAATGCCTTTCGTCATTTATATCTGAAATGCCTATCGGCACCTATATTTAAAATGCCTGCCGGCAACTATATCTGATATGCCTATCGGCACCTATATCTGAAATGCCTATCGGCACCAATTTTTGAAATGCCTATCGGAAACTACATCTGAAATGACTATCGGCACCTATTTCTAAAATGCCAATCGGCAACTATATCTGAAATGCCTATCGGCACCTATATCTGAAATGCCTATCGGCACCTATTTTTGAAATTCCTATCGGAAATTACATCTGAAATGCCTATCAGCACCTATATTTGAAATGCCTAACGGCAACCATATCTGAATTGCCTATCGACACCTATATTTGAAATACCTATCGGCTTCTATATCTGAAATGCCTATCGGCACCTATTTTTAAAATGCCAATCGGCAACTATATCTGAATTGCCTATCGGCACCTATATCTGAAATGCCTATCGGCACCTATTTTTAAAATGCCAATCGGCAACTATATCTGAAATGCCTATCAGCACCTATATTTGAAATGCCTATCGGCAACCAAATCAGAAATGCCTACCGGCACATATTTTTGAAATGCCTATCGGCACCTATATCTGAAATGCCTATCAGCACCTATGTTTGAAATGCCTATCGGGAACCAAATCAGAAATGCCTATCGGCACCTATATTTGAAATGCCTATCGGCAAACAAATCAGAAGTGCCTATCGGCACCTATATTTGAAATGCCTATCGGCACCTATATCTGAAATGCTTATCGGCACCTGTTTTTAAAATGCCAATCTACAACTATATCTGAAGTGCCTATCAGCACCCATTTTTGATTTGCCTATCGGCAACCATATCTGAAATGCCTATCGACACCTATATTTGAAATACCTATCGGCTTCTATATCTGAAATGCCTATCGGCACCTATTTTTAAAATGCCAATCGGCAACTGTATCTGAAATGCTATCGGCACCTATATTTGAAATGCCTATCGGCACCTATTTTTATATTGCCTATCGGAAACTACATCTGAAATGCCTATCAGCACCTATATATGAAATGCCTATCGGTTTCTATATCTGAAATGCCTATCGGCACCTATCTTTAAAATGCCAATCGACAACTATATCTGAAATGCTTATCGGCACCTATATCTGAAATGCCTATCGGCACCTATTTTTGAAATGCCTATCGGAAACTACATCTGAAATGCCTATCAGCACCTATATTTGAAATGCCTATCGGCAACCAAATCAGAAATGCCTATCGGTACCTATATCTGAAATGCCTTTCGGCATTTATATCTGAAATGCCTATCGGCACCTATATTTGAAATGCCTATCAGGAACCTATATTTTAAATGCCTATCGGCTTCTATATCTGAAATGTCTATCGGCACCTATTTTTAAAATGCCAATCGGCAAATATATCTGAAATGCCTATCGGCACCTATATCTGAAATGCCTATCGCCACCGATTTTTGAAATGCCCATCGGAAACTACATCTGAAATGCCTATCAGCACCTATATTTGAAATGCCTATCGGCAACCAAATCAGAAATGCTTATCGGCACCTAAATCTGAAATGCCTATCGGGTACCTATATCTGAAATGCCTTTCGTCATTTATATCTGAAATGCCTATCGGCACCTATATTTGAAATGCCTACCGACAACTATATCTGATATGCCTATCGGCACCTATATCTGAAACGCCTTTCGGCATTTATATCTGAAATGCCTATCGGCACCTATATTTGAAATGCCTATCGGCACATATATTTTAAATCCCTATCTGCAACTATATCTGAAATGCCCATCGGCACCTATATTTGAAATGCCTATCGGCACCTATATCTGAAATGCCTATCAGCACCTATGTTTGAAATGCCTATCGGGAACCAAATCAGAAATGCCTATCGGCACCTATATTTGAAATGCCTATCGGCAACCAAATCAAAAGTGCCTATCGGCACCTATATTTGAAATGCCTATCGGCACCTATATCTGAAATGCCTATCGGCACCTGTTTTTAAAATGCCAATCTACAACTATATTTGAAATGCCTATCAGCACCCATTTTTGATTTGCCTATCGGCAACCATATCTGAAATGCCTATCGACACCTATATTTGAAATACCTATCGGCTTCTATATCTGAAATGCCTATCGGCACCTATTTTTTAAATGCCAATCGGCAACTGTATCTGAAATGCTATCGGCACCTATATTTGAAATGCCTATCGGCACCTATTTTTATATTGCCTATCGGAAACTACATCTGAAATGCCTATCAGCACCTATATTTGAAATGCCTATCGGTTTCTATATCTGAAATGTCTATCGGCACCTATCTTTAAAATGCCAATCGACAACTATATCTGAAACGCTTATCGGCACCTATATTTGAAATGCCTATCGGCACCTATTTTTGAAATGCGTATCGGAAACTACATCTGAAATGCCTATCAGCACCTATATTTGAAATGCCTATCGGCAACCAAATCAGAAATGTATATCGGTACCTATATCTGAAATGCCTTTCGGCATTTATATCTGAAATGCCTATCGGCACCTATATTTGAAATGCCTATCAGGAACCTATATTTTAAATGCCCAATCGGCTTCTATATCTGAAATGCCTATCGGCACCTATTTTTAAAATGCCAATCGGCATTTATATCTGAAATGCCTATCGGCACCTATATTTGAAATGCCTATCGGCACCTATATTTTAAATGCCTATCGGTAACAATATCTGAAATGCCCATCGGCACCTATATTTGAAATGCCTATCGGCACCTATATCTGAAATGCCTATCGGCACCTATTTTAAAATGCCAATCGACAACTATATCTGAAATGCCTAACAGCACCTATATTTGAAATGCCTATTGGCAACCAAATCAAAAATGCCTACCGGCACATATTTTTGAAATGCCTATCGGCACCTATATCTGAAATGCCTATCAGCACCTATGTTTAAAATGCCTATCGGGAACCAAATCAGAAATGCCTATCGGCACCTATATTTGAAATGCCTATCGGCAACCAAATCAGAAATGTTTATCGGCATCTATATTTGAAATGCCTATCGGCACCTATATCTGAAATGCCTATCGGCACCTGTTTTTAAAATGCCCTATCTACAACTATATCTGAAATGCCTATCAGCACCCATTTTTGAAATGCCTATCGGCAACCATATCTGAAATGCCTATCGACACCTATATTTGAAATACCTATTGGCTTCTATATCTGAAATGCCAATCGGCAACTATATCTGAAATGCTATCGGCACCTATATTTGAAATGCCTATCGGCACCTATTTTTATATTGCCTATCGGAAACTACATCTGAAATGCCTATCAGCACCTATATTTGAATTGCCTATCGGCTTCTATATCTGAAATGCCTGTCGGCACCTATTTTTATAAATACCAATCGACAACTATATCTGAAATGCTTATCGGCACCTATATCTGAAATGCCTATCGGCACCTATTTTTGAAATGCCTATCGGAAACTACATCTGAAATGCCTATCAGCACCTATATTTGAAATGCCTATCGGCAACCAAATCAGAAATGCCTATCGGTACCTATATCTGAAATGCCTTTCGGCATTTATATCTGAAATGCCTATCGGCACCTATATTTGAAATGCCTATCGGCACCTATATTTTAAATGCCTATCGGGTTTTAAATCTGAAATGCCTATCGGCACCTATTTTTAAAATGCCAATCGGCAACTATATCTGAAATGCCTATCGGCACCTATATCTGAAATGCCTATCGGCACCGATTTTTGAAATGCGTATCGGAAACTACATCTGAAATGCCTATCAGCACCTATATTTAAAATGCCTATCGGCAACCAAATCATAAATGCCTATCGGCTCCTAAATCTGAAATGCCTTTCGGCATTTATATCTGAAATGCCTATCGGTACCTATATTTGAAATGCCTATCGGCACCTATATATTATTTTAAATGCCTATCGGCAACTATATCTGAAATGCCTATCGGCACTTATATTTGAAATGCCTATCGGCACCTATATCTGAAATGCCTGTCAGCACATATATTTGAAATGCCTATCGGCAACTATATTTAAAATGCCTTTCGGCATTTATATCTGAAATGCCTATCGGCATCTATATTTGATATGCCTATCGGCACCTATATTTTAAATGCCTATCGGCAACTATATCTGAAATGCCTATCGGCATCTTTTTCTGAAATGCCTATCGGCAACTATATCTGGAAAGCCTATCGGCACCTATATTTGAAATGCCTATCGACACCTATATCTGATATACCTATCGGCACCTAATTTTAAAATGCCAATCGGCAACTATATCTGAAATGCCTATCAGCACCTATATTTGAAATGCCTATCGGCAACCAAATCAGAAATACCTATCGGCACATATATTTGAAATGCCCATCGGCACCTATATCTGAAATGCCTATCTGCAGCAATTTTTGACATGCCTATCGGCAACCAAATCAGAAATGCCTATCGGCAACCAAATCAGAAATGCCTAATGGCACCTATATTTGAAATGCCTATCGGCACATATATCTGAAAAGCCTATCGGCACCTATTTTTAAAATGCCAATCGGCAACTTTATCTGAAATGCCTATCTGCACCAATATTTGAAATGCCTATCGGAAACCATATCTGAAATGCCTATCGACACATATTTGAAATACCTATCGGCTTCTATAACTGAAATGCCTATCGGCACCTATTTTTAAAAAGCCAATCGGCAACTATATCTGAAATGCCTATCGGCACCTATATCTGAAATGCCTATTGGCACCTATTTTTGAAATGCCTATCGAAAACTACATCTGAAATGCCTATCATCACCTATATTTGAAATGCCTATCGCTAACCATATCTGGAATGCCTATCAGCACCTATATTGGAAATGCCTATCGGCTTCTATATCTGAAATGCCTATCGGCACCTATTTTTAAAATGTTAATCGGCAACTATATCTAAAATGCTTATCGGCACCTATATCTGAAATGCCTATCGGCACCTATTTTTGAAATGCCTATCGGAAACTACATCTGAAATGACTATCAGCACCTATATTTGAAATGCCTATCGGCAACCAAATCAGAAATGCCTCTCGGTACCTATATCTGAAATGCCTTTCGGCATTTATATCTGAAATGCCTATCGGCACCTATATTTGAAATGCCTACCGGCAACTATATCTGATATGCCTATCGGCACCTATATCTGAAATGCCTATCGGCACCAATTTTTGAAATGCCTATCGGAAACTACATCTGAAATGACTATCGGCACCTATTTTTAAAATGCCAATCGGCAACTATATCTGAAATGCCTATCGGCACCTATATCTGAAATGCCTATCGGCACCTATTTTTGAAATGCCTATCGGAAACTACATCTAAATTGTCTATCAGCACCTATATTTGAAATGCCTATCGGCTTCTATATCTGAAATGCCTATCGGCACCTATTTTTAAAATGCCAATTGGCAACTATATCTGAAATGCCTATCGGCACCTATATCTGAAATGCCTAACGGCACTTATATGTGATATGCCTATCGGCTCCGATATTTTAAATGCCTATCGGCAACTATATCTAAAATGCCTATCGGCATCTATTTCTGAAATGCCTATCGACAAATATATCTGAAATGCCTATCGGCACCTATATCTGAAATGCCTATCGGCACCTATTTTTAAAATGCCAATTGGCAACTATATCTGAAATGCCTATCAGAACCTATATTTGAAATGCCTATCGGCAACCAAATCAGAAATACCTATCGGCACCTATATTTGAAATGCCTATCGGCACCTATATCTGAAATGCCTATCAGCACCTACATTTGAAATGCCTATCGGCAACCAAATCAGAAATGCCTATCGGCACCTATATTTGAAATGCCTATCGGCACCTATATCTGAAATGCCTATCGGCACCTATTTTTAAAATGCCAATCGGCAACTATATCTGAAATGCCTATAAGCACCCATATTTGAAATGCCTATCGGCAACCATATCTGAAATGCCTATTGACACCTATATTTGAAATACCTATCGGCTCCTATATCTGAAATGCTTATCGGCACCTATATCTGAAATGCCTATCGGCACCTATTTTTGAAATGCCTATCGGAAACTACAACTGAAATGACTATCAACACCTATATTTGAAATGCCTATCGGCAACCAAATCAGAAATGCCTATCGGTACCTATATCTAAAATGCCTTTCGGCATTTATATCTGAAATGCCTATCGGCACCTATATTTGAAATGCCTACCGGCAACTATATCTGATATGCCTATCGGCACCTATATTTGAAATGCCTATCGGCACCAATTTTTGAAATGCCTATCGGAAACTACATCTGAAATGTCTACAGCACCTATATTTGAAATGCCTATCGGCTTCTATATCTGAAATGCCTATCGGCACCTATTTCTGAAATGCCTATCGACAAATATATCTGAAATGCCCATCGACACCTATATTTGAAATGCCTATCGGCACCTATATCTGAAATGCCTATCGGCACCTATTTTTAAAATGCCAATCGGCAACTATATCTGAAATGCCTATCGGCAACTATATCTTAAATGCCTAACGGCACCTATATGTGATATGCCTATCGGCTCCTATATTTTAAATGCTTATCGGCAACTATATCTGAAATGCCTATCGGCATCTATTTCTGAAATGCCTATCGACAAATATATCTGAAATGCCCATCGACACCTATATTTGAAATGCCTATCGGCACCTATATCTGAAATGCCTATCGGCACCTATTTTTAAAATGCCAATCGGCAACTATATCTGAAATGCCTATCAGAACCTATATTTGAAATGCCTATCGGCAACCAAATCAGAAATGCCTATCGGCACCTTTATTTGTAATGCCTATCGGCACCTATATCTGAAATGCCTATCAGCACCTACATTTGAAATGCCTATCGGCAACCAAATCAGAAATTCCTATCGGCACCTATATTTGATATGCCTATCGGCACCTATATCTGAAATGCCTATTGACACCTATATTTGAAATACCAATCGGCTCTTATATCTGAAATGCCTATCGGTACCTATTTTTAAAATGCCAATCGGCAACTATATCTGAAATGCCCATCGGCACCTATATCTGAAAAGCCTATCGGCACCTATATCTGAAATGCCTATCGGCACCTATTTTTGAAATGCCTATCGGAAACTACATCTGAAATACCTATCAGCACCTATATTTGAAATGCCTATCGGCAACCATATCTGGAATGCCTATCGGCACCTATATTGGAAATGCCTATCGGCTTCTATATCTGAAATGCCTATCGGCACCTATTTTTAAAATGCCAATCGGCCACTATATCTTAAATGCCTATCGGCACCTATATCTGAAATACTTATCGGCAACCGAATCAGAAATGCCTATCGGCACCTATATCTGAAATGCCTTTCGGCATTTATATCTGATATGCCTATCGGCACCTATATCTGAAATGTCTATCGGCACATATTTTTGAAATGCCTATCGGCACCTTTGTTTGAAATGCCTATCGGCACCTATATCTGAAATGCCTATCGGCACCTATTTTTAAAATGCCAATGGACAACTATATCGCAAATGCCTATCAGCACCTATATTTGAAATGCCTATCGGCAACCAAATCAGAAATGCCTATCGGCACCTACATTTAAAATGCCTATCGGCACTTATATCTGAAATGCCTATCAGCACCTATATTTGAAATGCCTATCGGCAACCAAATCAGAAATGCCTATCGTCACCTATATTTGAAATGCCTATCGGCACCTATATCTGAAATACCTATCGGCACCTATTTTTAAAATGCCAATCGGCAACTATATCTGAAATGCCTATCAGCACCCATATTTGAAATGCCTATCGGCAACCATATCTGAAATGCCTATCGACACCTATATTTGAATTCCCAATCGGCTTCTATATCTGAAATGCCTTTCGGCACCTATTTTTGAAATGCCTATCGGATACTACATCTGAAATGCCTATCGGCACCTATATTTGAAATGGCAACCATATCTGGAATGCCTATCGGCACCTATATTTAAAATGCCTATCGGCTTCTATATCTGAAATGCCTATCGGCACCTATTTTAAAAATGCCAATCGGCAACTATATCTGAAATGCCTATCGGCACCTATATCTGAAATACCTATCGGCACCTATTTTTGAAATGCCTATTGGAAACTACGTCTGAAATGCCTATCAGCACCTATATTTGAAATGCCTATCAGCAACCAAATCAGTAATGCCTATCGGCACCTATATCTGAAATGCCTTTCGGCATTTATATCTGAAATGCCTATCGGCACCTATATCTGAAATGCCTATCGGCACCTATTTTTGAAATGCCTATCGGAAACTACATCTGAAATGCCTATCGGCACTTATATTTGAAATGCCTATCGGCACCTATATCTGAAATACCTATCGGCACCTATTTTTGAAATGCCTATTGGAAACTACGTCTGAAATGCCTATCAGCACCTATATTTGAAATGCCTATCAGCAACCAAATCAGAAATTCCTATCGGCACCTATATCTGAAATGCCTATTGGCACCTATTTTTGAAATGCCTATCGAAAACTACATCTGAAATGCCTATCAGCACCTATATTTGAAATGCCTATCGCTAACCATATCTGGAATGCCTATCGGCACCTATATTTGAAATGCCTATCGGCTTCTATATCTGAAATGCCTATCGGCACCTATTTTTAAAATGCTAATCGGCAACTATATCTGAAATGCTTATCGGCACCTATATCTGAAATGCCTATCGGCACCTATTTTTGAAATGCCTATCGGAAACTACATCTGAAATGACTATCAGCACCTATATTTGAAATGCCTATCGGCAACCAAATCAGAAGTGCCTATCGGTACCTATATCTGAAATGCCTTTCGGCATTTATATCTGAAATGCCTATCGGCACCTATATTTGAAATGCCTACCGGCAACTATATCTGATATGCCTATCGGCACCTATATCTGAAATGCCTATCGGCACCTATTTTTGAAATGCCTATCGGAAACTACATCTGAAATGTCTATCAGCACCTATATTTGAAATGCCTATCGGCTTCTATATCTGAAATGCCTATCGGCACCTATTTTTAAAATGCCAATTGGCAACTATATCTAAAATGCCCATCGGCACCTATATCTGAAATGCCTATCGGCACCTATTTTTGAAATGCCTATCGGAAACTACATCTGAAATGCCTATCAGCACATATATTTGAAATGCCTATCGGCAACTATATTTAAAATGCCTTTCGGCATTTATATCTGAAATGCCTATCGGCATCTATATTTGATATGCCTATCGGCACCTATATTTTAAATGCCTATCGGCAACTATATCTGAAATGCCTATCGGCATCTTTTTCTGAAATGCCTATCGGCAACTATATCTGGAAAGCCTATCGGCACCTATATTTGAAATGCCTATCGACACCTATATCTGATATACCTATCGGCACCTAATTTTAAAATGCCAATCGGCAACTATATCTGAAATGCCTATCAGCACCTATATTTGAAATGCCTATCGGCAACCAAATCAGAAATACCTATCGGCACATATATTTGAAATGCCCATCGGCACCTATATCTGAAATGCCTATCTGCACCAATTTTTGACATGCCTATCGGCAACCAAATCAGAAATGCCTATCGGCAACCAAATCAGAAATGCCTAATGGCACCTATATTTGAAATGCCTATCGGCACATATATCTGAAAAGCCTATCGGCACCTATTTTTAAAATGCCAATCGGCAACTTTATCTGAAATGCCTATCTGCACCAATATTTGAAATGCCTATCGGAAACCATATCTGAAATGCCTATCGACACATATTTGAAATACCTATCGGCTTCTATAACTGAAATGCCTATCGGCACCTATTTTTAAAAAGCCAATCGGCAACTATATCTGAAATGCCTATCGGCACCTATATCTGAAATGCCTATTGGCACCTATTTTTGAAATGCCTATAGAAAACTACATCTGAAATGCCTATCATCACCTATATTTGAAATGCCTATCGCTAACCATATCTGGAATGCCTATCAGCACCCATATTGGAAATGCCTATCGGCTTCTATATCTGAAATGCCTATCGGCACCTATTTTTAAAATGTTAATCGGCAACTATATCTAAAATGCTTATCGGCACCTATATCTGAAATGCCTATCGGCACCTATTTTTGAAATGCCTATCGGAAACTACATCTGAAATGACTATCAGCACCTATATTTGAAATGCCTATCGGCAACCAAATCAGAAATGCCTCTCGGTACCTATATCTGAAATGCCTTTCGGCATTTATATCTGAAATGCCTATCGGCACCTATATTTGAAATGCCTACCGGCAACTATATCTGATATGCCTATCGGCACCTATATCTGAAATGCCTATCGGCACCAATTTTTGAAATGCCTATCGGAAACTACATCTGAAATGACTATCGGCACCTATTTTTAAAATGCCAATCGGCAACTATATCTGAAATGCCTATCGGCACCTATATCTGAAATGCCTATCGGCACCTATTTTTGAAATGCCTATCGGAAACTACATCTAAATTGTCTATCAGCACCTATATTTGAAATGCCTATCTGCTTCTATATCTGAAATGCCTATCGGCACCTATTTTTAAAATGCCAATTGGCAACTATATCTGAAATGCCTATCGGCACCTATATCTGAAATGCCTAACGGCACTTATATGTGATATGCCTATCGGCTCCGATATTTTAAATGCCTGTCGGCAACTATATCTAAAATGCCTATCGGCATCTATTTCTGAAATGCCTATCGACAAATATATCTGAAATGCCTATCGGCACCTATATCTGAAATGCCTATCGGCACCTATTTTTAAAATGCCAATTGGCAACTATATCTGAAATGCCTATCAGAACCTATATTTGAAATGCCTAATGGCAACCAAATCAGAAATACCTATCGGCACCTATATTTGAAATGCCTATCGGCACCTCTATCTGAAATGCCTATCAGCACCTACATTTGAAATGCCTATCGGCAACCAAATCAGAAATGCCTATCGGCACCTATATTTGAAATGCCTATCGGCACCTATATCTGAAATGCCTATCGGCACCTATTTTTAAAATGCCAATCGGCAACTGTATCTGAAATGCCTATAAGCACCCATATTTGAAATGCCTATCGGCAACCATATCTGAAATGCCTATTGACACCTATATTTGAAATACCTATCGGCTCCTATATCTGAAATGCTTATCGGCACCTATATCTGAAATGCCTATCGGCACCTATTTTTGAAATGCCTATCGGAAACTACAACTGAAATGACTATCAGCACCTATATTTGAAATGCCTATCGGCAACCAAATCAGAAATGCCTATCGGTACCTATATCTAAAATGCCTTTCGGCATTTATATCTGAAATGCCTATCGGCACCTATATTTGAAATGACTACCGGCAACTATATCTGATATGCCTATCGGCACCTATATCTGAAATGCCTATCGGCACCAATTTTTGAAATGCCTATCGGAAACTACATCTGAAATGTCTACAGCACCTATATTTGAAATGCCTATCGGCTTCTATATCTGAAATGCCTATCGGCACCTATTTCTGAAATGCCTATCGACTAATATATCTGAAATGCCCATCGACACCTATATTTGAAATGCCTATCGGCACCTATATCTGAAATGCCTATCGGCACCTATTTTTAAAATGCCAATCGGCAACTATATCTGAAATGCCTATCGGCAACTATATCTTAAATGCCTAACGGCACCTATATGTGATATGCCTATCGGCTCCTATATTTTAAATGCTTATCGGCAACTATATCTGAAATGCCTATCGGCATCTATTTCTGAAATGCCTATCGACAAATATATCTGAAATGCCCATCGACACCTATATTTGAAATGCCTATCGGCACCTATATCTGAAATGCCTATCGGCACCTATTTTTAAAATGCCAATCGGCAACTATATCTGAAATGCCTATCAGAACCTATATTTGAAATGCCTATCGGCACCTTTATTTGTAATGCCTATCGGCACCTATATCTGAAATGCCTATCAGCACCTACATTTGAAATGCCTATCGGCAACCAAATCAGAAATTCCTATCGGCACCTATATTTGATATGCTTATCGGCACCTATATCTGAAATGCCTATTGACACCTATATTTGAAATACCAATCGGCTCTTATATCTGAAATGCCTATCGGTACCTATTTTTAAAATGCCAATCGGCAACTATATCTGAAATGCCCATCGGCACCTATATCTGAAATGCCTATCGGCACCTATATCTGAAATGCCTATCGGCACCTATTTTTGAAATGCCTATCGGAAACTACATCTGAAATACCTATCAGCACCTATATTTGAAATGCCTATCGGCAACCATATCTGGAATGCCTATCGGCACCTATATTGGAAATGCCTATCGGCTTCTATATCTGAAATGCCTATCGGCACCTATTTTTAAAATGCCAATCGGCCACTATATCTGAAGTGCCTTTCGGCATTTATATCTGAAATGCCTATCGGCACCTATATTTGAAATGCCTACCGGCAACTATATCTGATATGCCTATCGGCACCTATATCTGAAATGCCCATCGGCACCAATTTTTGAAATGCCTATCGGAAACTACATCTGAAATGACTATCGGCACCTATTTTTAAAATGCCAATCGGCAACTATATCTGAAATGCCTATCGGCACCTATATCTGTAATGCCTATCGGCACCTATTTTTGAAATGCCTATCGGAAACTACATCTAAATTGTCTATCAGCACCTATATTTGAAATGCCTATCGGCTTCTATATCTGAAATGCCTATCGGCACCTATTTTTAAAATGCCAATTGGCAACTATATCTGAAATGCCTATCGGCACCTATATCTGAAATGCCTAACGGCACTTATATGTGATATGCCTATCGGCTCCGATATTTTAAATGCCTATCGGCAACTATATCTAAAATGCCTATCGGCATCTATTTCTGAAATGCCTATCGACAAATATATCTGAAATGCCTATCGGCACCTATATCTGAAATGCCTATCGGCACCTATTTTTAAAATGCCAATTGGCAACTATATCTGAAATGCCTATCAGAACCTATATTTGAAATGCCTATCGGCAACCAAATCAGAAATACCAATCGGCACCTATATTTGAAATGCCTATCGGCACCTATATCTGAAATGCCTATCAGCACCTACATTTGAAATGCCTATCGGCAACCAAATCAGAAATGCCTATCGGCACCTATATTTGAAATGCCCATCGGCACCTATATCTGAAATGCCTATCGGCACCTATTTTTAAAATGCCAATCGGCAACTATATCTGAAATGCCTATAAGCACCCATATTTGAAATGCCTATCGGCAACCATATCTGAAATGCCTATTGACACCTATATTTGAAATACCTATCGGCTCCTATATCTGAAATGCTTATCGGCACCTATATCTGAAATGCCTATCGGCACCTATTTTTGAAATGCCTATCGGAAACTACAACTGAAATGACTATCAGCACCTATATTTGAAATGCCTATCGGCAACCAAATCAGAAATGCCTATCGGTACCTATATCTAAAATGACTTTCGGCATTTATATCTGAAATGCCTATCGGCACCTATATTTGAAATGCCTACCGGCAACTATATCTGATATGCCTATCGGCACCTATATCTGAAATGCCTATCGGCACCAATTTTTGAAATGCCTATCGGAAACTACATCTGAAATGTCTACAGCACCTATATTTGAAATGCCTATCGGCTTCTATATCTGAAATGCCTATCGGCACCTATTTCTGAAATGCCTATCGACAAATATATCTGAAATGCCCATCGGCACCTATATTTGAAATGCCTATCGGCACCTATATCTGAAATGCCTATCGGCACCTATTTTTAAAATGCCAATCGGCAACTATATCTGAAATGCCTATCGGCAACTATATCTTAAATGCCTAACGGCACCTATATGTGATATGCCTATCGGCTCCTATATTTTAAATGCTTATCGGCAACTATATCTGAAATGCCTATCGGCATCTATTTCTGAAATGCCTATCGACAAATATATCTGAAATGCCCATCGACACCTATATTTGAAATGCCTATCGGCACCTATATCTGAAATGCCTATCGGCACCTATTTTTAAAATGCCAATCGGCAACTATATCTGAAATGCCTATCAGAACCTATATTTGAAATGCCTATCGGCACCTTTATTTGTAATGCCTATCGGCACCTATATCTGAAATGCCTATCAGCACCTACATTTGAAATGCCTATCGGCAACCAAATCAGAAATTCCTATCGGCACCTATATTTGATATGCCTATCGGCACCTATATCTGAAATGCCTATTGACACCTATATTTGAAATACCAATCGGCTCTTATATCTGAAATGCCTATCGGTACCTATTTTTAAAATGCCAATCGGCAACTATATCTGAAATGCCCATCGGCACCTATATCTGAAATGCCTATCGGCACCTATATCTGAAATGCCTATCGGCACCTATTTTTGAAATGCCTATCGGAAACTACATCTGAAATACCTATCAGCACCTATATTTGAAATGCCTATCGGCAACCATATCTGGAATGCCTATCGGCACCTATATTGGAAATGCCTATCGGCTTCTATATCTGAAATGCCTATCGGCACCTATTTTTAAAATGCCAATCGGCCACTATATCTGAAATGCCTTTCGGCATTTATATCTGAAATGCCTATCGGCACCTATATTTGAAATGCCTACCGGCAACTATATCTGATATGCCTATCGGCACCTATATCTGAAATGCCTATCGGCACCAATTTTTGAAATGTCTATCGGAAACTACATCTGAAATGACTATCGGCACCTATTTTTAAAATGCCAATCGGCAACTATATCTGAAATGCCTATCGGCACCTATATCTGAAATGCCTATCGGCACCTATTTTTGAAATGCCTATCGGAAACTACATCTAAATTGTCTATCAGCACCTATATTTGAAATGCCTATCGGCTTCTATATCTGAAATGCCTATCGGCACCTATTTTTAAAATGCCAATTGGCAACTATATCTGAAATGCCTATCGGCACCTATATCTGAAATGCCTAACGGCACTTATATGTGATATGCCTATCGGCTCCGATATTTTAAATGCCTATCGGCAACTATATCTAAAATGCCTATCGGCATCTATTTCTGAAATGCCTATCGACAAATATATCTGAAATGCCTATCGGCACCTATATCTGAAATGCCTATCGGCACCTATTTTTAAAATGCCAATTGGCAACTATATCTGAAATGCCTATCAGAACCTATATTTGAAATGCCTATCGGCAACCAAATCAGAAATACCTATCGGCACCTATATTTGAAATGCCTATCGGCACCTATATCTGAAATGCCTATCAGCACCTACATTTGAAATGCCTATCGGCAACCAAATCAGAAATGCCTATCGGCACCTATATTTGAAATGCCTATCGGCACCTATATCTGAAATGCCTATCGGCACCTATTTTTAAAATGCCAATCGGCAACTATATCTGAAATGCCTATAAGCACCCATATTTGAAATGCCTATCGGCAACCATATCTGAAATGCCTATTGACACCTATATTTGAAATACCTATCGGCTCCTATATCTGAAATGCTTATCGGCACCTATATCTGAAATGCCTATCGGCACCTATTTTTGAAATGCCTATCGGAAACTACAACTGAAATGACTATCAGCACCTATATTTGAAATGCCTATCGGCAACCAAATCAGAAATGCCTATCGGTACCTATATCTAAAATGCCTTTCGGCATTTATATCTGAAATGCCTATCGGCACCTATATTTGAAATGCCTACCGGCAACTATATCTGATATGCCTATCGGCACCTATATCTGAAATGCCTATCGGCACCAATTTTTGAAATGCCTATCGGAAACTACATCTGAAATGTCTACAGCACCTATATTTGAAATGCCTATCGGCTTCTATATCTGAAATGCCTATCGGCACCTATTTCTGAAATGCCTATCGACAAATATATCTGAAATGCCCATCGGCACCTATATTTGAAATGCCTATCGGCACCTATATCTGAAATGCCTATCGGCACCTATTTTTAAAATGCCAATCGGCAACTATATCTGAAATGCCTATCGGCAACTATATCTTAAATACCTAACGGCACCTATATGTGATATGCCTATCGGCTCCTATATTTTAAATGCTTATCGGCAACTATATCTGAAATGCCTATCGGCATCTATTTCTGAAATGCCTATCGACAAATATATCTGAAATGCCCATCGACACCTATATTTGAAATGCCTATCGGCACCTATATCTGAAATGCCTATCGGCACCTATTTTTAAAATGCCAATCGGCAACTATATCTGAAATGCCTATCAGAACCTATATTTGAAATGCCTATCGGCAACCAAATCAGAAATGCCTATCGGCACCTTTATTTGTAATGCCTATCGGCACCTATATCTGAAATGCCTATCAGCACCTACATTTGAAATGCCTATCGGCAACCAAATCAGAAATTCCTATCGGCACCTATATTTGATATGCCTATCGGCACCTATATCTGAAATGCCTATTGACACCTATATTTGAAATACCAATCGGCTCTTATATCTGAAATGCCTATCGGTACCTATTTTTAAAATGCCAATCGGCAACTATATCTGAAATGCCCATCGGCACCTATATCTGAAATGCCTATCGGCACCTATATCTGAAATGCCTATCGGCACCTATTTTTGAAATGCCTATCGGAAACTACATCTGAAATACCTATCAGCACCTATATTTGAAATGCCTATCGGCAACCATATCTGGAATGCCTATCGGCACCTATATTGGAAATGCCTATCGGCTTCTATATCTGTAATG
Source organism: Venustoraphidia nigricollis (assembly GCA_034508555.1). Lineage (NCBI taxonomy): Eukaryota > Metazoa > Arthropoda > Insecta > Raphidioptera > Raphidiidae > Venustoraphidia > Venustoraphidia nigricollis. The sequence goes on from JAVRKA010000255.1 coordinate 122,180, forward strand.
CCTATCGGCTCCTATTTTTAAAATGCCAATCGGCCACTATATCTTAAATGCCTATCGGCACCTATATCTGAAATACTTATCGGCAACCGAATCAGAAATGCCTATCGGCACCTATATCTGAAATGCCTTTCGGCATTCATATCTGAAATGCCTATCGGCACCTATATTTGAAATGGCTATCGGCACCTTTATTTTAAATGCCTATCGGCAAATATATCTGATATGCCTATCGGCACCTATATCTGAAATGTCTATCGGCACATATTTTTGAAATGCCTATCGGCACCTTTGTTTGAAATGCCTATCGGCACCTATATCTGAAATGCCTATCGGCACCTATTTTTAAAATGCCAATGGACAACTATATCGCAAATGCCTATCAGCACCTATATTTGAAATGCCTATCGGCAACCAAATCAGAAATGCCTATCGGCACCTATATTTAAAATGCCTATCGGCACTTATATCTGAAATGCCTATCAGCACCTATATTTGAAATGCCTATCGGCAACCAAATCAGAAATGCCTATCGTCACCTATATTTGAAATGCCTATCGGCACCTATATCTGAAATACCTATCGGCACCTATTTTTAAAATGCCAATCGGCAACTATATCTGAAATGCCTATCAGCACCCATATTTGAAATGCCTATCGGCAACCATATCTGAAATGCCTATCGACACCTATATTTGAATTCCCAATCGGCTTCTATATCTGAAATGCCTTTCGGCACCTATTTTTGAAATGCCTATCGGATACTACATCTGAAATGCCTATCGGCACCTATATTTGAAATGGCAACCATATCTGGAATGCCTATCGGCACCTATATTTGAAATGCCTATCGGCTTCTATATCTGAAATGCCTATCGGCACCTATTTTAAAAATGCCAATCGGCAACTATATCTGAAATGCCTATCGGCACCTATATCTGAAATATCTATCGGCACCTATTTTTGAAATGCCTATTGGAAACTACGTCTGAAATGCCTATCAGCACCTATATTTGAAATGCCTATCAGCAACCAAATCAGAAATGCCTATCGGCACCTATATCTGAAATGCCTTTCGGCATTTATATCTGAAATGCCTATCGGCACCTATATTTGAAATGCCTATCGGCACCTATATTTTAAATGCCTTTCGGCATTTATATCTGAAATGCCTATCGGCACCTATATCTGAAATGCCTATCTGCACCTATTTTTGAAATGCCTATCGGAAACTACATCTGAAATGCCTATCGGCATTTATATTTGAAATGCCTATCGGCACCTATATCTGAAATACCTATCGGCACCTATTTTTGAAATGCCCATTGGAAACTACGTCTGAAATGCCTATCAGCACCTATATTTGAAATGCCTATCAGCAACCAAATCAGAAATTCCTATCGGCACCTATATCTGAAATGCCTATTGGCACCTGTTTTTGAAATGCCTATCGAAAACTACATCTGAAATGCCTATCAGCACCTATATTTGAAATGCCTATCGCTAACCATATCTGGAATGCCTATCGGCACCTATATTTGAAATGCCTATCGGCTTCTATATCTGAAATGCCTATCGGCACCTATTTTTAAAATGCTAATCGGCAACTATATCTGAAATGCTTATCGGCACCTATATCTGAAATGCCTATCGGCACCTATTTTTGAAATGCCTATCGGAAACTACATCTGAAATGACTATCAGCACCTATATTTGAAATGCCTATCGGCAACCAAATCAGAAGTGCCTATCGGTACCTATATCTGAAATGCCTTTCGGCATTTATATCTGAAATGCCTATCGGCACCTATATTTGAAATGCCTACCGGCAACTATATCTGATATGCCTATCGGCACCTATATCTGAAATGCCTATCGGCACCTATTTTTGAAATGCCTATCGGAAACTACATCTGAAATGTCTATCAGCACCTATATTTGAAATGCCTATCGGCTTCTATATCTGAAATGCCTATCGGCACCTATTTTTAAAATGCCAATTGGCAACTATATCTAAAATGCCTATCGGCACCTATATCTGAAATGCCTAACGGCACCTATATTTGATATGCCTATCGGCTCCTATATTTTAAATGCCTATCGGCAACTATATCTGAAATGCCTATTGGCATCTATTTCTAAAATGCCTATCGACAAATATATCTGAAATGCCTATCGGCACCTATATTTGAAATGCCTATCGGCACCTATATCTGAAATGCCTATCGGCACCTATTTTTAAAATGCCAATCGGCAACTGTATCTGATATGCCTATCAGAACCTATATTTGAAATGCCTAACGGCAACCAAATCAGAAATGCCTATCGGCACCTATATTTGAAATGCCTATCGGCACCTATATCTGAAATGCCTATCAGCACCTACATTTGAAATGCCTATCGGCAACCACATCAGAAATGCCTATCGGCACCTATATTTGAAATGCCTATCGGCACCTATATCTGAAATGCCTATCGGCACCTATTTTTAAAATGCCAATCGGCAACTATATCTGAAATGCCTATTAGCAACCATATTTGAAATGCCTATCGGCAACCATATCTGAAATGCCTATTGACACCTATATTTGAAATACCTATCGGCTCCTATATCTGAAATGCCTATCGGCACCTATATCTGAAATGCCTATCGGCACCTATTTTTGAAATGCCTATCGGAAACTACATCTGAAATGCCTATCAGCACCTATATTTGAAATGCCTATCGGCAACCATATCTGGAATGCCTATCGGCACCTATATTTGAAATGCCTATCGGCTTCTATATCTGAAATGCCTATCGGCACCTATTTTTAAAATGCCAATCGGCAACTATATCTGAAATGCCTATCGGCACCTATATCTGAAATACCTATCGGCAACCAAATCAGAAATGCCTATCGGCACCTATATCTGAAATGCCTTTCGGCATTTATATCTGAAATGCCTATCGGCACCTATATTTGAAATGGCTATCGGCACCTTTATTTTAAATGCCTATCGGCAACTATATCTTATATGCCTATCGGCACCTATATCTGAAATGTCTATCGGCAGCTATTTTTGAAATGCCTATCGGAAACCACATCTGAAATGCCTATCAGCACCTATATTTGAAATGCCTATCGGCAACCAAATCAGAAATGCCTATCGGCACGTATATCTGAAATGCCTTTCTGCATTTATATCTGAAATGCCTATCGGCACCTATATTTGAAATGGCTATCGGCACCTTTATTTTAAATGCCTATCGGCAACAATCTCTGATATGCCTATCGGCACCTATATCTGGAATGTCTATCGGCACCTATTTTTGAAATGCCTATCGGCACCTTTATTTGAAATGCCTATCGGCACCTATATCTGAAATGCCTATCGGCACCTATTTTTAAAATGCCAATCGGCAACTATATCGCAAATGCCTATCAGCACCTATATTTGAAATGCCTATCGGCAACCAAATCAGAAATGCCTATCGGCACCTATATTTAAAATGCCTATCGGCACTTATATCTGAAATGCCTATCAGCACCTATATTTGAAATGCCTTAGGCAACCAAATCAGAAATGCCTATCGTCACCTATATTTGAAATGCCTATCGGCACCTATATCTGAAATATCTATCGGCACCTATTTTTAAAATGCCAATCGGCAACTCTACCTGAAATGCCTATCAGCACCCATATTTGAAATGCCTATCGGCAACCATATCTGAAATGCCTATCGACACCCATATTTGAATTCCCAATCGGCTTCTATATCTGAAATGCCTATCGGCACCTATTTTTGAAATGCCTATCTGATACTACATCTGAAATGCCTATCGGAAACTACATCTGAGATGCCTATCGGCACCTATATTTGAAATGACTATCGGCACCTATTTTTGAAATGCCTATCGGAAACTACATCTGAAATGCCTATCAGCACCTATATTTGAAATGCCTATCGGCAACCATATCTGGAATGCCTATCGGCACCTATTTTTAAAATGCCAATCGGCAACTATATTTGAAATGCCTACCGGCACCTATATTTGAAATGCCTATCGGCACCTATTTTTGAAATGCATATCGCAAACTACATCTGAAATGCCTATCAGCACCTATATTTGAAATGCCTATCGGCAACCATATCTGGAATGCCTATCGGCACCTATATTTGAAATGCCTATCGGCTTCTATATCTGAAATGCCTATCGGCACCTATTTTTAAAATGCCAATCGGCAACTATATCTGAAATGCCTATCGGCACCTATATCTGAAATGCCTATCGGCACCTATTTTTGAAATGCCTATCAGAAACTACTTCTGAAATGCCTATCAGCACCTATATTTGAAATGTCTATCGGCAACCAAATCAGAAATGCCTATCGGCACCTATATTTGAAATGCCTATCGGCAACTATATTTGAAATGCCTTTCGGCATTTATATCTGAAATAGCTATCGGCACCTATTTTTAAAATGCCAATCTGCAACTATATCTGAAATGCCTATCGGCATCTATTTCTGAAATGCCTATCGGCAACTATATCTGAAATGCCTATCGGCACCTATATTTGAAATGCCTATCGGCACCTATATCTGAAATGCATATCGGCACTTATTTTTAAAATGCCAATCGGCAACTATATCTGAAATGCCTATCAGCACCTATATTTGAAATGAGTATCGGCAACCAAATCAGAAATGCCTAACGGCACGTATATTTGAAATGCCTATCGGCACCTATATCTGAAATGCCTATCAGCACGTTTATTTGAAATGCCTATCGGCAACTATATTTGAAATGCCTTTCGGCATTTATATCTGAAATGCCTATCGGCACATATATTTGATATGCCTATCGGCACCTATATTTTAAATGCCTATCGGCAACTATATCTGAAATGCCTATCGGTATCTATTTCTGAAATGCCTATCGGCAACTATATCTTAAATGCCTTTAGGCACCTATATTTGAAATGCCTATCGGCACCTATATCTGAAATGCCTATCGGCACCTATTTTTAAAATGCCAATCTGCAACTATATCTGAAATGCCTATCAGCACCTCTATTTGAAATGCCTATCGGCAACCAAATCGGAAATGCCTATCGGCAGCTATATTTGAAATGCCTATCGGCACCTATATCTAAAATGCCTATCAGCACCTATATTTGAAATGCTTATCGGCAACCAAATCAGAAATGCCTATCGGCACCTATATTTGAAATGCCTATCGGCACCTATATCTAAAATGCCTATTAGCACCTATATTTGAAATGCCTATCGGCAACCAAATCGGAAATGCCTATCGGCACCTATTTTTAAAATGCCAATCGGCAACTATATCTGAAATGCCTATCAGCACCCATATTTGAAATGCCTATCGGCAACCATATCTGAAATGCCTATCGACACCTATATTTGAAATACCTATCGGCTTCTATTCTGAAATGCCTATCGGCACCTATTTTTAAAATGCCAATCGGCAACTATATCTGAAATGCCTATCGGCACCTATATCTGAAACCTATTTTTGAAATGCCAATCGGAAACTACATCTGAAATGCCTATCAGCACCTATATTTTAAATGCCTATCGGCAACCGCATCTGGAATGCCTATCGGCACCTATATTTGAAATGCCTATCGGCTTCTTTATCTGAAATGCCTATCGGCACCTATTTTTAAAATGCCAATCGGCAACTATATCTCAAATGCCTACCGGCACCTATATCTGAAATGCCTATCGGCACCCATTTTTGAAATGCCTATCGGAAACTACATCTGAAATGCCTATCAGCACCTATATTTGAAATGCCTATCGGCAACCAAATAAGAAATGCCTATCGGCACTTATATCTGAAATGCCTTTCGGCATTTATATCCGAAATGCCTATTGGCACCTATATTTGAAATGCCTATCGGCACCTATATTTTAAATGCCTATCGGCAACTATATCTGATATGCCTATCGGCACCTATATCTGAAATGCCTATCGGCACCTATTTTTGAAATGCCTATCGGAAACTACATCTGAAATGCCTATCGGCACCTATTTTTAAAATGCCAATCGGCAACTATATCTGAAATGCCTATCGGCACCTATATCTGAAATGCCTATCGGCACCTATTTTTGAAATGCCTATCGGAAACTACAACTGAAATGCCTATCAGCACCTATATTTGAAATGCCTATCGGCAACCATATCTGAAGTGCCTATCGACACCTATATTTGAAATACCTATCGGCTTCTATATCTGAAATGCCTAATGGCACCTATTTTTAAATGCCAATCGGCAACTATATCTGAAATGCCTATCGGCACCTATATCTGAAATGCCCATCGGCACCTTTTTTTTAAATGCCTATCGGAAACTACATCTGAAATGCCTATCAGCACCTATATTTGAAATGCTATCGGCAACCATATCTGAAATGCCTATCGACACCTATATTTGAAATACCTATCGGCTTCTATATCTGAAAAGCCTATCGGCACCTATTTTTAAAATGCCAATCGGCCACTATATTTGAAATGCCTATCGGCACCTATATCTGAGATGCCTATCGGCACCTATTTTTGAAATGCCTATCGGAAACTACATCTGAAATGCCTATCAGCACCTATATTTGAAATGCCTATCGGCAACCAAATCAGAAATGCCTATCGGCACCTATATTTGAAATGCCTATCGGCAACTATATTTAAAATGCCTTTCGGCATTTATATCTGAAATGCCTATCGTCACTTATATTTGATATGCCTATTGGCACCTATATTTGAAATGCCTATCGGCAACTATATCTGAAATGCCTATCTGCATCTATTTCTGAAATGCCTATCGGCAAATATATCTGAAATGCCTCTGGGCACCTATATTTGAGATGCCTATGGGCAGGCACCTATATCTGAAATGCCTATCGGCACCTATTCTTAAAATGCCAATCGGCTACTATATCTGAAATGCCTATCAGCACATATATTTGAAATGCCTGTCGGCAACCAAATCAGAAATGCCTATCGGCATCTATATCTGAAATGCCTTTCGGCATTTATATCTGAAATTCCTATCGGCACCTATATTTAAAATGCCTATCGGCACCTATATTTTAAATGCCTATCGGCCACTATATCTGATGTGTCTATCGGCACCATTATCTGAAATGCCTATCGGCACCTATTTTTAAAATGCCTATCGGAAACTACATCTGAAATGCCTATCGGCACCTATTTTTAAATTCCAATCCGCAACTATATCTGAAATGCCTATCGGCACCTATTTTTGAAATGCCTATCGGAAACTACATCTGAAATGCCTATCAGCACCTATATTTGAAATGCCTATCGGCAACCATATCTGAAATGCCAATCGACACCTATATTTGAAATACCTATCGGCTTCTATATCTGAAATGCCTATCAGCACCTATTTTTAAAATGCCAATCGGCAACTATATCTGAAATGCCTATTGGCACCTATATCTGAAATGCCTATCGGCACCTATTTTTGAAATGCCTATCGGCTTCTATATCTGAAATGCCTATCGGCACCTATTTTTAAAATGCCAATCGGCAACTATATCTGAAATGCCTATCAGCACCTATATCTGAAATGCCTATCGGCACCTATTTTTGAAATGCCTATCGGAAACTACATCTGAAATGCCTATCAGCACCTATATTTGAAATGCCTATCGGCAACCAAATCAGAAATGCCTATCGGCACCTATATTTGAAATGCCTTTCGGCATTTATATCTGAAATGCCTATCGGCACCTACATTAGAAATGCCTGTCGGCACCTATATTTTAAATGCCTATCGGCAACTATATCTGATATGCCTATCGGCCCCTATATCTGAAATGCCTATCGGCACCTATTTTTGAAATGCCTATCGGAAACTACATCTGAAATGCCTATCAGCACCTATATTTGAAATGTCTATCGGCAACCATATCTGAAATGCCTATCGACACCTATATTTGAAATACCTATCGGCTTCTATATCTGAAATGCCGATCGGCACCTATTTTTAAAATGCCAATCGGCAACTCTATCTGAAATCCCTATCGGCACCTATATCTGAAATGCCTATCGGCACCTATTTTTGAAATGCCTATCGGCACCTATATTTGAATTGCCTACCGGCACCTATATCTGAAATGCCTATCGGCACCTATTTTTAAAATGCCAATCGGCAACTATATCTGAAATGCCTATCAACACCCATATTTGAAATGCCTATCGGCAACCATATCTGAAATGTCTATCGACACCTATATTTGAAATACCTATCGGCTTCTATATCTGAAATGCCTATCGGCACCTATTTTTAAAATGCCAATCGGCAACTATATCTGAAATGCCTATCGGCACCTATATCTGAAATGCCTATCGGCACCTATTTTTGTAATGCCTATCGGAAACTACATCTGAAATGCCTATCAGCACCTATATTTGAAATGCTTATCGGCAACCAAATCAGAATTGCCTATCGGCACCTATATCTGAAATGCCTTTCGGCATTTATATCTGAAATGCTTATAGGCACCTATATTTGAAATGCCTATCGGCACCTATATTTTAAATGCCTATCGGCAACTATATCTAATATGGCTATCGGCACCTATATCTGAAATGCCTATCGGCACCTATTTTGGAAATGCCTATCGGAAACTACATCTGAAATGCCTATCGGAAACTACATCTGAAATGCCTATCAGTACCTATATTTGAAATGCCCATCGGCAACCATATCTGAAATGCCTATCGGCACCTATATTTGAAATGCCTATCGGCTTCTATATCTGAAATACCTATCGGCACCTATTTTTAAAATGCCAATCGGCAACTATATCTGAAATGCCTATCGGCACCTATATGTGAAATGCCTATCGGCACCTATTTTTGAAATGCCTATCGGAAACTACATCTGAAATGCCTATCAGCACCTATATTTGAAATGCTTATCGGCAACCAAATCAGAAATGCCTATCGGCACCTATATCTGAAATGCCTTTCGGCATTTATATCTGAAATGCCTATCGGCACCTATTTTTGAAATGCCTATCGGAAACTACATCTGAAATGCCTATCATCACCTATATTGAAATGTCTATCGGCAACGATATCTGAAATGCCTATCGACACCTATATTTGAAATGCCTATCGGCTTCTATATCTGAAATGCCTATCGGCACCTATTTTTAAAATGCCAATCGGCAACTATATCTGAAATGCCTATCAGCACCTATATCTGAAATGCCTATCGGCACCTATTTTTGAAATGCCTATCGGAAACTACATCTGAAATGCCTATCAGCACCTATATTTGAAATGCCTATCGGCAACCAAATCAGAAATGCCTATCGGCACCTATATTTGAAATGCCTTTCGGCATTTATATCTGAAATGCCTATCGGCACCTATATTTGAAATGCCTGTCGGCACCTATATTTTAAATGCCTATCGGCAACTATATCTGATATGCCTATCGGCACCTATATCTGAAATCCCTATCGGCACCTATTTTTGAAATGCCTATCGGAAACTACATCTGAAATGCCTATCAGCACCTATATTTGAAATGTCTATCGGCAACCATATCTGAAATGCCTATCGACACCTATATTTGAAATACCTATCGGCTTCTATATCTGAAATGCCTATCGGCACCTATTTTTAAAATGCCAATCGGCAACTCTATCTGAAATCGCTATCGGCACCTATATCTGAAATGCCTATCGGCACCTATTTTTGAAATGCCTATCGGCACCTATATTTGAAATGCCTATCGGCACCTATATCTGAAATGCCTATCGGCACCTATTTTTAAAATGCCAATCGGCAACTATATCTGAAATGCCTATCAACACCCATATTTGAAATGCCTATCGGCAACCATATCTGAAATGCCTATCGACACCTATATTTGAAATACCTATCGGCTTCTATATCTGAAATGCCTATCGGCACTTATTTTTGAAATGCCTATCGGGAACTACATCTGAAATGCCTATCAGCACCTATATTTGAAATGCCTGTCGGCACCTATATTTTAAATGCCTATCGGCAACTATATCTGAAATGCCTATCGGCACCTATATATGAAATGCCTATCGGCACCTATTTTTGAAATGCCTATCGGGAACTACATCTGAAATGCCTATCAGCACGTATATTTGGAATGCCTATCGGCAACCATATCTGGAATGCCTATCGGTACCTATATTTGAAATGCCTATCGGCTTCTATATCTGAAATGCCTATCGGCACCTATTTTTAAAATGCCAATCGGCAGCTATATCTGAAATGCCTACCAGCAAGCATACTTGTAATGCCTATCGGCAACCATATCTGAAATGCCTATCGACACCTATATTTGAAATACCTATCGGCTTCTATATCTGAAATGCCTATCGGCACATATTTTTAAAATGCCAATCGGCAACTATATCTGAAATGCCTATCGGCACCTATATCTGAAAAGCCTATCGGCACCTATTTTTGAAATGCCTATCGGAAACTTCATCTGAAATGCCTATCAGCACCTATATTTGAAATGCCTATCGGCAACCGTATCTGGAATGCATATCGGCACCTATATTTGAAATGCTTATCGGCTTCTATATCTGAAATGTCTATCGGCACCTATTTTTAAAATGCCAATCGGCAAATATATCTGAAATGCCTATCGCCACCTATATCTGAAATGCCTATCGGCACCTATTTTTGAAATGCCTATCGGAAACTACATCTGAAATGCCTATCAGCACCTATATTTGAAATGCCTATCGGCAACCATATCAGAAATGCCTATCGGCACCTATATATAAAATGCCTAACGGCAACTATATTTTAAATGCCTTTCGGCAACTATATCTGATATGCCTATCGGCACCTATATCTGAGATGCCTATCGGCACCTATTTTTGAAATGCCTATCGGAAACTACATCTGAAATGCCTATCGGCACCTATTTTTAAAATGCCAATCGGCAACTATATCTGAAATGCCTATCGGCACCTATATCTGTAAAGCCTATCGGCACCTATTTTTGAAGTGCCTATCGGAAACTACATCTGAAATGCCTATCAGCACCTATATTTGAAATGCCCATCGGCAACCATATCTGAAATGCCTATCGACACCTATATTTGAAATACCTATCGGCTTCTATATCTGAAATGCCTATCGGCACCTATTTATAAAATGCCAATCGGCAACTATATCTGAAATGCCTATCGGCACATATATCTGAAATGCCAATCGCACCTATTTTTGAAATGCCTATCGAAAACTACTTTTGAAATGCCTATCAGCACCTATATTTGAAATGCCTATCGGAAACCAAATCAGAAATGCCTATCGGCACCTATATCTGAAATGCCTTTCGGCATTTATATCTGAAATGCCTATCGGCACTTATATTTGAAATGCCTATCGGCACCTATATTTTAAATGCCTATCGGCAAATATATCTGATATGCCTATCGGCATCTATTTCTGAAATGCCTATCGGCAACCATATCTGAAATGCCTATCGACACCAATATTTGAAATACCTATCGGCTTTTATATCTGAAATGCCGACCAACACCTATTTTTAAAATGCCAATCGGCAACTATATCTGAAATGCCTATCGGTACCTATATCTGAAATGCCTATCGGCACCTATTTTTGAAATGCCTATCGGAAACTACATCTGAAATGCCTATCAGCACCTATATTTGGAATGCCTATCGGCAACCGTATCTGGAATGCCTATCGGCACCTATATTTGAAATGCCTATCATCTTCTATATCTGAAATGCCTATCGGCACCTATATTTGAAATGCCTATCGGCACCTATATTTTAAATGCCTATCGGCAACTATATCTGATATGCCTATCAGCACCTATATCTTAAATGCCTATCGGCACCTATTTTTGAAATGCCTATCGGAAACTACATCTGAAATGCCTATCGGCACCTATTTTTAAAATGCCAATCGGCAACTATATCTGAAATGCCAATCGGCACAAATATCTGAAATGCTTATCGGCACCTATTTTTGAAATGCCTATCGGAAACTACACCTGAAATGCCTATCAGCACCTATATTTGAAATGTCTATCGGCAACATTATCTGATATGCCATTCGACACCTATATTTGAAATACCTATCGGCTTCTATATTTGAAATGCCTATCGGCACCTATTTTTAAAATGCCAATCGGCAACTATATCTGAAATGCCTATCGGCACCTATACTGAAATGCCTATCGGCACCTATTTTTGAAATGCCTATCGGCAACCAAATCAGAAATGCCTATCGGCACCTATATTTGAAATGCCTATCGGCACCTTAATCTGAAATGCCCATCGGCACCTATTTTTAAAATGCCAATCGGCAACTATATCTGAAATGCCTATCAACACCCTTATTTGAAATGCCTATCGGCAACCATATCTGAAATGCCTATCGACACCTATATTTGAAATACCTATCGGCTTTTATATCTGATATGCCTATCGGCACCTATTTTTAAAATGCCAATCGGCAACTATATCTGAAATGCCTATCGGCACCTATATCTGAAATGCCTATCGGCACCTATTTTGGAAATGCCTATCGGAAACTACATCTGAAATGCCTATCAGCACCTATATTTGAAATGCCTATCGGCAACCATATCTGAAATGCCTATCGGCACCTATTACTGAAATGCCTATCGGCACCTATTTTTGAAATGCCTATCGGAAACTACATCTGAAATGCCTATCAGCACCTATATTTGAAATGCCTATTGGCAGCCATATCTGAAATGCCTATCGGCACCTATTTTTGAAATGCCTATCGGAAACTACATCTGAAATGCCTATCAGCACCTATATTTGAAATGCTTATCGGCAACCAAATCAGAAATGCCTATGGGCACCTATTTTTGAAATGCCTTTCGGCATTTATATCTGAAATGCCTATCGGCACCTATATAAGAAATGCCTATCGGCACTTATATTTTAAATTGCTTTCGGCAACTATATCTGATATGCTTATCGGCACCTATATTTGAAAACCCTATCGGCACCTATTTTTGAAATGCCTATCGGAAACTACATCTGAAATGCCTATCGGCACCTATTTAAAAATGCCAATCGGCATCTATATCTGAAATGCCTATCGGCACCTATATCTGAAATGCCTATCGGCACCTATTTTTTAAATGCCGATCGGAAACTACATCTGAAATGCCTATCAGCACCTATATTTGAAATGCCTATCGGCAACCATATCTGAAATGCCTATCGACACCTATATTTGAAATAAGTATCGGCTTCTATATCTGAAATGTCTTTCGGCACCTATTTTTAAAATGCCAATCGGCAGCTATATCTGAAATGCCTACCAGCAAGCATACTTGAAATGCCTATCGGCACCTATTTTGGAAATGCCTATCGGAAACTACATCTGAAATGCCTATCGGCACCTATTTTTAAAATGCCAATCGGCAACTATATCTGAAATGCCTATCGGCACCTATATCTGAAATGCCTATCAGCACCTATTTTTGAAATGCCTATCGGAAACTACATCTGAAATGCCTATCAGCACCTATATCTGAAATGCCTATCGGCAAACATATCTGGAATGCCTATCGGCACCTACATTTGAAATGCCTATCGGCTTCTATATCTGAAATGCCTATCGGCACCTATTTTTAAAATGCCAATCGGCAACTATATCTGAAATGCCTATCGGCACCGATTTTTAAAATGCCTATCGGAACCTACATCTGAAATGCCTATGAGCACCTATATTTAAAATGCCTATCGGCAACCAAATCGAAATGCCTATCGGCACCTATATCTGAAATGCCTCTCGGCATTTATATCTGAAATGCCTATCGGCACCTATTTTTGAAATGCCTATCGGCACTTATTTTTAAAATGCCATTCGGCAACTATATCTGAAATGCCAATCGGCATCTATATCTGAAATGCCTATCGGCACCTATTTTTAAAATGCCAATCGGCAACTATATCTGAAATGCCTATCGGCACCTATATCTGAAATGCCTTTCGGCATTTATATCTGAAATGCCTATCGGCACCTATATTTGAAATGCCTATCGGCACCTATATTTTAAATGCCTATCGGCAAATATATCTGATATGCCTATCGGCATCTATTTCTGAAATGCCTATCGGCAACCATATCTGAAATGCCTATCAACACCAATATTTGAAATACCTATCGGCTTTTATATCTGAAATGCCTAACGGCACCTATTTTTAAAATGCCAATCGGCAACTATATCTGAAATGCCTATCGGTACCTATATCTGAAATGCCTATCGGCACCTATTTTTGAAATGCCTATCGAAAACTACATCTGAAATGCCTATCAGCACCTATATTTGGAATGCCTATCGGCAACCGTATCTGGAATGCCTATCGGCACCTATATTTGAAATGCCTATCGGCTTCTATATCTGAAATGCCTATCGGCACCTCTATTTGAAATGCCTATCGGCACGTATATTTTAAATGCCTGTCGGCAACTATATCTGATATGCCTATCAGCACCTATATCTGAAATACCTATCGGCACATATTTTTGAAATGCCTAGCGGAAACTACATCTGAAATGCCTATCGGCACCTATTTTTAGAATGCCAATCGGCAACTATATCTGAAATGCCAATCGGCACCTATATCTGAAATGCCTATCGGCACCTATTTTTGAAATGCCTATCGGAAACTACATCTGAAATGCCTATCAGCACTTATATTTGAAATGTCTATCGGCAACCATATCTGAAATGCCTATCGACACCTATATTTGAAATACCTATCGGCTTCTATATTTGAAATGCCTTTCGGCACCTATTTTTAAAATGCCAATCGGCAACTATATCTGAAATGCCTATCGGCACCTATATCTATAATGCCTATCGGCACCAATTTTTGAAATGCCTATCGGCAAAAAAATCAGAAATGCCTATCGGCACCTATATTTGAAATGCCTATCGGCACCTTTATCTGAAATGCCCATCGGCACCTATTTTTAAAATGCCAATCGGCAACTATATCTGAAATGCCTATCAACACCCATATTTGAAATGCCTATCGGCAACCATATCTGAAATGCCTATCGACACCTATATTTGAAATACCTATCGGCTTCTATATCTGAGATGCCTATCGGCACCTATTTTTAAAATGCCAATCGGCAACTATATCTGATATGCCTATCAGCACCTATATCTGAAATACCTATCGGCACATATTTTTGAAATGCCTAGCGGAAACTACATCTGAAATGCCTATCGGCACCTATTTTTAAAATGCCAATCGGCAACTATATCTGAAATGCCTATCGGCACCTATATCTGAAATGCCTATCGGCACCTATTTTTGAAATGCCTATCGGAAACTACATCTGAAATGCCTATCAGCACCTATATTTGAAATGCCTATCGGCAACCATATCTGAAATGCCTATCGACACCTATATTTGAAATACCTATCGGCTTCTATATCTGAGATGCCTATCGGCACCTATTTTTAAAATGCCAATCGGCAACTATATCTGAAATGCCTATCGGCACCTATATCTGAAATGCCTATCGGCACTTATATTTGAAATGCCTATCGGAAACTACATCTGAAATGCTTATCGGCAACCAAATCAGAAATGCCTATCGGCACCTATATCTAAAATGCCTTTCGGCATTTATATCCGAAATGCCTATCGGCACCTATATTTGAAATGCCTATCGGCACCTATATTTTAAATGCCTATCGGCAACTATATCTGATATGCCTATCGGCACCTATATCTGAAATGCCTATCGGCACCTATTTTGGAAATGCCTATCGGAAACTACATCTGAAATGCCTATCGGCACCTATTTTTAAAATGCCAATCGGCAACTATATCTGAAATGCTTATCGGCACCTATATCTGAAATGCCTATCGGCACCTATTTTTGAAATGCCTATCGGAAACTACATCTGAAATGCTTATCAGCACCTATATCTGAAATGCCTATCGGCAACCATATCTGGAATGCCTATCGGCACCTACATTTGAAATGCCTATTGGCTTCTATATCTGAAATGCCTATCGCCACCTATTTTAAAATGCCAATCGGCAACTATATCTGAAATGCCTATCGGCACCTATATCTGAAATGCCTATCGGCACCTATTTTTGAAATGCCTATCGGAAACTACATCTGAAATGCCAATCAGCACCTATATTTAAAATGCCTATCGGCAACCAAATCAGAAATGCCTATCGGCACCTATATCTGAAATGCCTCTCGGCATTTATATCTGAAATGCCTATCGCCACCTATTTTTGAAATGCCTATCGGCACCTATTTTTAAAATGCCAATCGGCAACTATATCTGAAATGCCAATCGGCATCTGTATCTGAAATGCCCATCGGCAGCTATATTTGAAATACCTATCGGCTTCTATATCTGAGATGCCTATCGGCACCTATTTTTAAAATGCCAATCGGCAACTATATCTGAAATGCCTATCGGCACCTATATCTGAAATGCCTATCGGCACTTATTTTTGAAATGCCTATCGGAAACTACATCTGAAATGCCTATCAGCACCTATATTTGAAATGCTTACCGGCAACCAAATCAGAAATGCCTATCGGCACCTATATCTAAAATGCCTTTCGGCATTTATATCCGAAATGCCTATCGGCACCTATATTTGAAATGCCTATCGGCACCTATATTTTAAATGCCTATCGGCAACTATATCTGATATGCCTATCGGCACCTATATCTGAAATGCCTATCGGCACCTATTTTGGAAATGCCTATCGGAAACTACATCTGAAATGCCTATCGGCACCTATTTTTAAAATGCCAATCGGCAACTATATCTGAAATGCCTATCGGCACCAATATCTGAAATGCCTATCGGCACCTATTTTTGAAATGCCTATCGGAAACTACATCTGAAATGCTTATCAGCACCTATATTTGAAATGCCTATCGGCAACCATATCTGAAATGCCTATCGGCACCTATATTTGAAATGCCTATCGGCTTCTATATCTGAAATGCCTATCGGCACCTATTTTTAAAATGCCAATCGGCAACTATATCTGAAATGCCTATCGGCACCTATATCTGAAATGCCTATCGACACCTATTTTTGAAATGCCTATCGGAAACTACATCTGAAATTCCTATCAGCACCTATAGTTGAAATGCCTATCGGCAACCATATCTGAAATGCCTATCGACACCTATATTTGAAATACCTATCGGCTTCTATATCTGAAATGCCTATCGGCACCTATTTTTAAAATGCCAATCGGCAACTATATCTGAAATGCCTATCATTACCTATATTTGAAATGCCTATCGGCAACCAAATCAGGAATGCCTATCGGCACCGATATTTGAAATGCCTATCGGCACCTATATCTGAAATGCCTATCAGCACCTATATTTGAAATGCCTATCGGCAACTATATTTGAAATGCCTTTCGGCATTTATATCTGAAATGCCTGTCATAACATATATTTGATATGCCTATCGGCACCTATATTTTAAATGCCTATCGGCAACTACATCTGAAATGCCTATCGGCATCTATTTCTGAAGTGCCTATCGGCAACTATATCAGAAATGCCTATCGGCACCTATATTTGAAGTACCTATCGGCACCTATATCTGAAATGCCTATCAGCATTTATATTTGAAATGCCTATCGGCAACCAAATCAGAAATGCCTATCGGCACATAAATTTGTAATGCCTATCGGCACCTATATCTAAAATGCCTATCGGCACTTATTTTTAAAATGCCAATCGGCAACTATATCTGAAATGCCTATCAGCACCCATATTTGAAATGCCTATCGACACCTATATTTTAATACCTATCGGCTTCTATATTTGAAATGCCTATCGGCACCTATATCTGAAATGCCTATCGGCACCTATTTTTGAAATGAATAACGGAAACTACATCTGAAATGCCTATCAACAACTATATTTGAAATGCCTATCGGCAACCATATCTGGAATGCCTATCGGCACCTATATTTTAAATGCCTATCGGCTTCTATATCTGAAATGCCTATCAGCACCTATTTTTAAAATGCCAATCGGCAACTAATTCTGAAATGCCTATCGGCACTGATATCTGAAATGCCTATCGGCACCTATTTTTAAAATGCCTATCAGAAACTACATCTGAAATGCCTATCGGCACCTATTTTTTAAATGCCATTCGGCAACTATATCTGAAATGCCTTTTGGCACCTATATCTGAAATGCCTATCGGCACCTATTTTTGAAATGCCTATCGGAAACTACATCTGAAATGCCTATCAGCACCTATATTTAAAATTCCTATCGGCAACCATATCTGAGATGCCTATCGACACCTATATTTGAAATACCTATCGGCTTCTATATCTGAAATGCTTATCAGCACCTGTTTTTAAAATGCCAATCGGCAACTATATCTGAAATGCCTATCGGCACCTATATCTGAAATGCCTATCGGCACCTATTTTTGAAATGCCTATCGGAAACTACATCTGAAATGTCTATCAGCCCCTACATTTAAAATGCCTATCGGCAACTATATCTGGAATGCCTATCGGCACTTATATTTGAAATGCCTATCGGCTTCTATATGTGAAATGCCTACCGGCACCTATTTTTAAAGTGCCAATCGGCAACAATATCTGAAATGCCAATCGGCACCTATATCTGAAATGCCTATCGGCACCTATTTTTTAAATGCCTATCGGAAACTACATCTGAAATGCCTACCAGCACGCATATTTGAAATGCCTATCGGAAACCATATCTGAAATGCCTATCGACACCTATATTTGAAATACCTATCGGCTTCTATATCTGAAATGCCTATCAACGCCTATTTTTAAAATGCCAATCGGCAACTATATCTGAAATGCCTATCGGCACCTATATTTGAAATGCTTATCGGCTTCTATATCTGAAATATCTATCGGCACCTATTTTTAAAATGCCAATCGGCAACTATATCTGAAATGCCTATCGGCACCTATATCTGAAATGCCTACCGGCACCTATTTTTAAAGTGCCAATCGGCAACAATATCTGAAATGCCAATCGGCACCTATATCTGAAATGCCTATCGGCACCTATTTTTTAAATGCCTATCGGAAATTACATCTGAAATGCCTATCAGCACCTATATTTGAAATGCCTATCGGCAACCAAATCAGAAATGCCTATCGGCACCTATATGTGAAATGCCTTTCGGCATTTATGTATGAAATGCCTATCGGCACCTATATATAAAATGCTTATCGGCAACTATATTTTAAATGCCTTTCGGCAACTATATCTGATATGCCTATCGGCACCTATATCTGAAATGCCTATCGGCACCTATTTTTGAAATGCCTATCGGAAACTACATTTGAAATGCCTATCGGCACCTATTTTAAAATGCCAATCGGCAACTATATCTGAAATGCCTATCGGCACCTATATCTGAAATGCCTATCGGTACCTATTTTTGAAATGCCTATCGGAAACTACATCTGAAATGCCTATCAGCACCTATAATTGAAATGCCTATAGGCAACCATATCTGAAATGCCTATCGACACCTATATTTGAAATACCTATCGGCTTCTATATCTGAAATGCCTATCGGCACCTATTTATAAAATGCCAAACGGCAACTATATCTGAAATGCCTATCGACACCTATATCTGAAAT
Organism: Venustoraphidia nigricollis; assembly: GCA_034508555.1. Taxonomy (NCBI): domain Eukaryota; kingdom Metazoa; phylum Arthropoda; class Insecta; order Raphidioptera; family Raphidiidae; genus Venustoraphidia; species Venustoraphidia nigricollis. The sequence goes on from JAVRKA010000255.1 coordinate 141,926, forward strand.
GCCTATCGGCACCTATTTTTGAAATGCCTATCGGAAACTACTTTTGAAATGCCTATCAGCACCTATATTTTAAATGCCTATAGGCAAATATATCTGATATGCCTATCGGCATCTATTTCTGGAAAGCCTATCGGCAACCATAACTGAAATGCCTATCGACACCAATATTTGAAATACCTATCGGCTTTTATATCTGAAATGCCTAACGGCACCTCTTTTTAAAATGCCAATCGGCAAATATATCTGAAATGCCTATCGGTACCTATATCTGAAATGCCTATCGGCACCTATTTTTGAAATGCCTATCGAAAACTACATCTGAAATGCCTATCAGCACCTATATTTGGAATGCCTATCGGCAACCGTATCTGGAATGCCTATCGGCACCTATATTTGAAATGCCTATCGGCTTCTATATCTGAAATGCCTATCGGCACCTATATTTGAAATGCCTATCGGCACCTATATTTTAAATGCCTGTCGGCAACTATATTTGATATGCCTATCAGCACCTATATCTGAAATACCTATTGGCACCTATTTTTGAAATGCCTATCGGAAACTACATCTGAAATGCCTATCGGCACCTATTTTTAAAATGCCAATCGGCACCTATATTTGAAATGCCTATCGGCACCTTTATCTGAAATGCCCATCGGCACCTATTTTTAAAATGCCAATCGGCAACTATATCTGAAATGCCTATCAACACCCATATTTGAAATGCCTATCGGCAACCATATCTGAAATGCCTATCGACACCTATATTTGAAATACCTATCGGCTTCTATATCTGAGATGCCTATCGGCACCTATTTTTAAAATGCCAATCGGCAACTATATCTGAAATGCCTATCGGCACCTATATCTGAAATGCCTATCGGCACCTATTTTTGAAATGCCTATTGGAAACTACATCTGAAATGCCTATCAGCACCTATATTTGAAATGCCTATCGGCAACCATATATTAAATGCCTATCGGCAACTATATTTGAAATGCCTATCGGCTTCTATATCTGAAATGCCGATCGGCACCTATTTTTAAAATGCCAATCGGCAACTATATCTGAAATGCCTATCGGCACCTATATCTGAAATGCCTATCAACACTTATTTTTGAAATGCCTATCGGAAACTACATCTGAAATGCCTATCAGCACCTATATTTGAAATGCTTATCGGCAACCAAATCAAAAATGCCTATCGGCACCTATTTTGGAAATGCCTATCGGAAACTACATCTGAAATGCCTATCGGCACCTATTTTTAAAATGCCAATCGGCAACTATATCTGAAATGCTTATCGGCACCTATATCTGAAATGCCTATCGGCACCTATTTTTGAAATGCCTATCGGAAACTACATCTGAAATGCCTATCAGCACCTATATCTGAAATGCCTATCGGCAACCATATCTGGAATGCCTATCGGCACCTACATTTGAAATGCCTATCGGCTTCTATATCTGAAATGCCTATCGCCACCTATTTTTAAAATGCCAATCGGCAACCATATCTGAAATGCCTAACGGCACCTATATTTCAAATGCCTATCGGCTTCTATATCTGAAATGACTATCAGCACCTATTTTTTAAATGCCAATCGGCAACTATATCTAAAATGCCTATCGGCACCTATATCTGAAATGCCTATCGGCACCTATTTGTGAAATGCCTATCGGAAACTACATCTGAAATGCCTATCAGCACCTATATTTAAAATGCCTATCGGCAACCATATCTGGAATGCCTATCGGCACCTATATTCGAAATGCCTATCGGCTTCTATATCTGAAATGCCTATCGGCACCTATTTTTAAAATTCTAATCGGCAACTATATCTGAAATGCCTATCGGCACCTATATCTGAAATGCCTATCGGCACCTATTTTTGAAATGCCTATCGGAAACTACATCTGAAATGCCTATCAGCACCTATATTTGAAATGCCTATCGGCAACCAAATCAGAAATGCCTATCGGCACCTATATCTGAAATGCATTTCGGCATTTATATCTGAAATGCCTATCGGCACCTATATTTGAAATGCCTATTGGCACCTATATTTTAAATGCCTATCGGCAACTATATCTGATATGCCTATCGGCATCTATTTCTGAAATGCCTATTGGCAACTATATCTGAAATGCCTATCGGCTCTTATATTTGAAATGCCTATCGGCACCTATATCTGAAATGCCTATCAGCACCTATATTTGAAATGCCTATCGACACCTATATTTTAAATGCCTATCGGCAACTATATCTGAAATGCCTATCGGCATCTATTTCTGAAATGCCTATCGGCAACTATATCTGAAATGCCTATCGGCACATATTTTTAAAATGCCAATCGGCAACTATATCTGATATGCCTATCGGCACCTATATCTGAAATGCCTATCGGCACCTATTTTTGAAATGCCTATCGGAAACTACATCTGAAATGCCTATCGGCACCTATTTTTAAAATGCCAATCGGCAACTATATCTGAAATGCTTATCGGCATGTATATCTAAAATGCCTATCGGCACCTATTTTTGAAATGCCTATCAGAAACTACATCTGAAATGCCTATCAGCACCTATATTTGAAAAGCCTATCGGCAACTATATATGAAATGCCTTTCGGCATTTATATCTGAAATGCCTATCGGCACCTATATTTGATATGCCTATCGGCACCTATATTTTAAATGGCTATCGGCAACTATATCTGAAATGCCTATCGGCATCTATTTCTGAAATGCCTATCGGCAACTATATCTGAAATGCCTATCGGCACTTATATTTGAAATGCCTATCGGCAACTTTATCTAAAAATGCCTATCGGCACCTATTTCTAAAATGCCAATCGGCAACTATATCTGAAATGCCTATCAGCACCTATATTTGAAATGCCTATCGGCAACCAAATCAGAAATGCCTTTCGGCACATATTTTTGAAATGCCTATCGGCACCTATATCTGAAATGCCGATCAGCACCTATGTTTGAAATGCCTAATGGCAACCAAATCAGAAATGCCTATCGGCACCTATATTTGAAATGCCTATCGGACACCAAATCAGTAATGCCTATCGACACTTATATTTGAAATGTCTATCGGCACCTATATCTGAAATGCATTTCGGCATATATATCTGAAATGCCTATCGGCACCTATATTTGAAATGCCTATCGGCACCTATATTTTAAATGCCTATCGGCAACTATATCTGATATGCCTATCGGCATCTATTTCTAAAATTGCCTATTGGCCACTATATCTAAAATGCCTATCGGCATTTATATTTGAAATGCCTATCCTCACCTATATCTGTAATGCCTATCGGCACCTGTTTTTAAAATGCCAATCGGCAACTATATCTGAAATGCCTATCAGGACCCATTTTTGAAATGCCTATCGGCAACCATATCTGAAATGCCTATCGACACCTATATTTGAAATACCTTTCGGCTTCTATATCTGAAATGCCTATCGGCAACTATTTTTAAAATGCTAATCGGCAACTATATCTGAAATGCTATCGGCACCTATATTTGAAATGCCTATCGGCAACCATATCTGGAATGCCTATCGGCACCTATATTTGAAATGCCTATAAACTTCTATATCTGAAATGCCTATCGGCACCTATTTTTAAAATGCCTATCGGCAACTATATTTGAAATGCTTATCGGCACATATATATGAAATGCCTCTCGGCACCTATTTTTGAAATGCCTATCGGAAACTACATCTGAAATGCCTATCAGCACCTATATTTGAAATGCCTATCGGCAACCAAATCAGAAATGCCTATCGGTACCTATATCTTAAATGCCTTTCGGCATTTATATCTGAAATGCCTATCGGCACCTATATTTGAAATGCCTATCGGCACCTATATTTTAAATGCCTATCGGCAACTATATCTGATATGCCTATCGGCATCTATATCTGAAATGCCTATCGGCACTTATATTTGAAATGCCTATCGGCACCTATATCTGAAATGCCTATCAGCACCTATATTTGAAATGCCTATCGGCAACTATATTTGAAATGCCTTTCAGCATTTATATCTGAAATGCCTATCGGCACCTATATTTGATATGCCTATCGGCACCTATATTTTAAATGCCTATCGGCAACTATATCTGAAATCCTTATCGGCATCTATTTCTGAAATGCCTATTGGCAACTATATCTGAAATGCCTATCGGCACCTATATTTGAAATGCCTATCGACACCTATATCTGAAATGCCTATCGGCACCTATTTTTAAAATGCCAATCGGCAACTATATCTGAAATGCCTATCAGCACCTATATTTGAAATGCCTATCGGCAACCAAATCAGAAATGCCTATCGACACATATATTTGAAATGCCTATTGGCACCTATATCTGAAATGCCTATCGGCACCTATTTTTAAAATGCCAATCGGCAACTTTATCTGAAATGCCTATCAGCACCCATATTTGAAATGCCTATCGGCACCTATATCTGAAATGCCTATCGGCACCAATTTTTGAAATGCCTATCGGAAACTACATCTGAAATGACTATCGGCACCTATTTTTTAAAATGCCAATCGGCAACTATATCTGAAATGCGTTCGGCACCTATATCTGAAATGCCTATCGGCACCTATTTTTGAAATGCCTATCGGAAACTACATCTGAAATGCCTATCAGCACCTATATTTGAAATACCTATCGGCTTCTATATCTGAAATGCCTATCGGCACATATTTTTAAAATGCCAATCGGCAACTATATCTGAAATGCCTATCGGCACCTATATGTAAAATGCCTATCGGCACCTAGTTTTGAAATGCCTATCGGAAACTACATCTGAAATGTCTATCAGCATCTATAATTGAAAGGCCTATAGGCAACCATATCTGGAATGCTTATCGGCACCTATATTTGAAATGCCTATCGGCTTCTATATCTGAAATGCCTATCGGCACCTATTTTTGAAATGCCTATCGGAAACTACATCTGAAATGCCTATCAGCACCTATATTTGAAATGCCTATCGGCAACCATATCTGGAATGCCTATCGGCACCTAAATTTGAAATGCCTGTCGGCTTCTATATCTGAAATGCCTATCGGCACCTATTTTTAAAATGTCAATCGGCAACTATATCTGAAATGCCTATCGGCACCTAAATCTGAAATGCCTATCGGCACCTATTTTTGAAATGCCTATCGGAAACTACATCTGAAATGCCTATCAGCACCTATATTTGAAATGCCTATCGGCAACCAAATCAGAAATGCCTATCGGCACCTATATCTGAAATACCTTTCGGCATTTATCTCTGAAATGCCTTACTGCACCTATATTTGAAATGCCTATCGGCACCTATATTTTAAATGCCTATCGGCTACTATATCTTATATGCCTATCGGCACCTATATCTGAAATGCCTATTGGCACCTATTTTTGAAATGCCTATCGGAAACTACATCTGAAATGCCTATCAGCACCTATATTTGAAATGCCTATCGGCAACCATATCTGAAATGCCTATCGGCACCTATATTTGAAATACCTATCGGCTTCTATATCTGAAATGCCTATCAGCACCTATTTTTAAAATGCCAATCGGCAACTATATCTGAAATGCCTATCGGCACCTATATTTGAAATACCTATCGGCTTCTATATCTGGAATGCCTATCGGCACCTATTTTTGAAATGCCTATCGGAAACTACATCTGAAATGCCTATCAGCAACTACATTTGAAATGCCTATCGGCAACCATATCTGAAATGCCTATCGACACCTATATTTGAAATACCTATCGGCTTCTATATCTGAAATGCCTATCGGCACCTATTTTTAAAATGCCAATCGGCAACTATATCTGAAATGCCTATCGGCACCTATATCTGAAATGCCTATCGGCACCTATAATTGAAATACTTATCGGCTTCTATATCTGAAATGCCTATCGGCACCTATTTTTGAAATGCCTATCGGAAACTACATCTGAAATGCCTATCAGCAACTACATTTGTAATGCCTATCGGCAACCATACTTGAAATGCCTATCGACACCTATATTTGAAATACCTATCGGCTTCTATATCTGAAATGCCTATCGGCACCTATTTTTAAAATGCCAATCGGCAACTATATCTGAAATGCCTATCGGCACCTATATCTGAAATGCCTATCAGCACCTATTTTTGAAATGCCTATCGGAAACTACATCTGAAATGCCTATCAGCAACTGCATTTGAAATGCCTATCGGCAACCATATCTGAAATGCCTATCGACACCTATGTTTGAAATACCTATCGGCTTCTATATCTAAAATGCCTATCGGCACCTATTTTTGAAATACCTATCGGAAACTACATCTGGAATGCCTATCAGCAACTACATTTGAAATGCCTATCGGCAACCATATCTGAAATGCCTATCGACACCTATATTTGAAATACCTATCGGCTTCTATATCTGAAATGCCTATCGGCACCTATTTTTAAAATGCCAATCGGCAACTATATCTGAAATGCCTATCGGCACCTATATCTGAAATGCCTATCCGCACCTATTTTTGAAATGCCTATCGGAAACTACATCTGAAATGCCTATCAGCAACTACATTTGAATTGCCTATCGGCAACCATATCTGAAATGCCTATCGACACCTATATTTGAAATACCTATCGGCTTCTATATCTGAAATGCCTATCGGCACCTATTTTTGAAATACCTATCGGAAACTACATCTGAAATGCCTATCAGCAACTACATTTGAAATGCCTATCGGCAACCATATCTGAAATGCCTATCGACACCTATATTTGAAATACCTATCGGCTTCTATATCTGAAATGCCTATCGGCACCTATTTTTAAAATGCCAATCGGCAACTATATCTGAAATGCCTATCGGCACCTATATCTGAAATGCCTATCGGCACCTATTTTTGAAATGCCTATCGGAAACTACATCTGAAATGCCTATCAGCACCTATATTTAAAATGCCTATCGGCAGCCATATCTGGAATGCCTATCGGCACCTATATTCGAAATGCCTATCGGCTTCTATATCTGAAATTCCTATCGGCACCTTTTTTTAAAATGCCAATCGGCAACTATATCTGAAATGCCTATCGGCACCTATATCTGAAATGCCTATCGGTAACTATATTTGAAATGCCTTTCGGCATTTATATCTGAAATGCCTATCGGCACCTATATTTGATATGCCTATCGGCACCTATATTTTAGATGCCTATCGGATACTATATCTGAAATGCCTATCGGCATCTATTTCTGAAATGCCTATCGGCAACTATATCTGAGATGCCTATCGGCACCTATATTTGAAATGCCTATCGACACCTATATCTGAAATGCCTATCGGCACTATTTTTAAATTGCCAATCGGCAACTATATCTGAAATGCCTATCAGCACCTATATTTGAAATGCCTATCGGCAACCAAATCAGATATGCCTATCTGCACATATATTTGAAATGCCGATCGGCACCTATATCTGAAATGCCTATCAGCACCTATATTTGAATTGCCTATCGGCAACCAAATCAGAAATGCCTATCAGCACCTATATTTGAAATGCCTATCGGCAACTAAATCAGAAATGCCTATTGGCACCTATATTTGAAATGCCTATCGGCACCTATATCTGAAATGCCAATCGGCACCTATTTTTAAAATGCCAATCGGCAACTTCATCTGAAATGCCTATCAGCACCCATATTTGAAATGCCTATCGGCAACCATATCTGAAATGCCTATCGACACATATTTGAAATACCTATCGGCTTCTATATCTGAAATGCCTATCGGGACCTATTTTTAAAATGCCAATCGGCAACTATACCTGAAATGCCTATCGGCACCTATATCTGAAATGCCTATCGGCACCTATTTTTGAAATGCCTATCGAAAACTACATCTGAAATGCTTATCAGCACCTATATTTAAAATGCTAATCGCTAACCATATCTGGAATGCAATCGGCACCTATATTTGAAATGCCTATCGGCTTCTATATCTGAAATGCCTATCGGCACCTATTTTTAAAATGCCAATCGGCAACTATATCTGAAATGCTTATTGGCACCTATATCTGAAATGCCTATCGGCACCTATTTTTGAAATGCCTATCGGAAACTACATCTGAAATGCCTATCAGCACCTATATTTGAAATGCCTATCGGTAACCAAATCAGAAATGCCTATCGGTACCTATATCTGAAATGCCTTTCGGCATTTATATCTGAAATGCCTATCGGCACCTATATTTGAAATGCCTATCGGCACCTATATTTTAAATGGCTATCGGCTTCTATATCTGATATGCCTATCGGCACCTATATCTGAAATGCCTATTGGCACCAATTTTTGAAATGCCTATCGGAAACTACATCTGAAATGCCTATCGGCACCTATTTTTAAAATGCCAATCGGCAACTATATCTGAAGTGCCTATCGGCACCTATATCTGAAATGCCTATCGGCACCTATTTTTGTAATGCCTATCGGAAACTACATCTGAAATGTCTATCAGCACCTATTTTTAAAATGCCAATTGGCAACTATATCTGAAATGCCTATCGGCACCTATATCTGAAATTCCTATCGGCACCTATATTTGATATGCCTATGGGCTCCTATATTTTAAACGCCTATCGGCAACTATATCTGAAATGCCTATCGGCATCTATTTCTGAAATGCCTATCGGCAAATATATCTGAAATGCCTATCGGCACCTATATTTGAAATGCCTATCGGCACCTATATCTGAAATGCCTATCGTCACCTATTTTTAAAATGCCAATAGGCAACTATATCTGAAATGCCTATCGGCACCTATATTTGAAATGCCAATCGGCAACTATATCTGAAATGCCAATCGGCACCTATATCTGAAATGCCTATCGGCACCTATATCTGAAATGCCTATCGGCACCTATTTTTGAAATGCCTATCGGAAACTACATCTGAAATGCCTATCAGCACCTAAATCTGAAATGCCTATCGGTACCTATTTTTGAAATGCCTATCGGTAACCACATCTGAAATGCCTATCAGCACCTATATTTGAAATGCCTATTGGCAACCAAATCAGAAATTCCTATCGGCACCTATTTTTGAAATGCCTATCGAAAACTACATCTGAAATGCCTATCAGCACCTATATCTGAAATGCCTATCGGCACCTATTTTTGAAATGCCTATCGGCACCTATGTTTGAAATGCCTATCGGCACCTATATCTGAAATGCCTATCGGCACCTATTTTTAAAATGCCAATCGGCAACTATATCTGAAATGCCTATCAGCACCTATATTTGAAATGCCTATCGGCAACCAAATCAGAAATGCCTATCGGCACCTATTTTTGAAATGCCTATCGAAAACTACATCTGAAATGCCTATCAGCACCTATATTTAAAATGCCTATCGCTAACCATATCTGGAATGCAATCGGCACCCATATTTGAAATGCCTATCGGCTTCTATATCTGAAATGCCTATCGGCACCTATTTTTAAAATGCCAATCGGCACCTATATCTGAAATGCCTATCAGCACCTATATCTGAAATGCCTATCGGCACCTATTTTTTTAATGCCTATCGGAAACTACATCTGAAATGCCTATCAGCACCTATATTTGAAATGCCTATCGGCACTATATTTGAAATGCCTTTCGGGATTTATATCTGAAATGCCTATCGGCACCTTTATTTGATATGCCTATCAAAACCTATATTTTAAATGCCTATCGGAAACTATATCTGAAATGCCTATCGGCATCTATTTCTGAAATGCCTATCGGCAACTATATCTGAAATGCCTATCGGCACCTATATTTAAAATGCCTATCGGCACCTATATCTGAAATGCCTATCGGCATCTATTTTTAAAATGCCAATAGGCAACTATATCTGAATTGCCTATCAGCATCTATATTTGAAATGAGTATCGGCAACCAAATCAGAAAAGCCTAACGGCACGTATATTTGAAATGCCCATCGGCACCTATATCTGAAATGCCTATCGGTATATATTTCTGAAATGCCTATCGGCAACTATATCTGAAATGCCTATCGGCACCTATATTTGAAATGCCTATCGGCACCTATATCTGAAATGCCTATCGGCACCTATTTTTAGAATGCCAATCTGCAACTATATCTGAAATGCCAATCAGCACCTATATTTGAAATGCCCATTCGGCAACCAAATCGGAAATGCCTATCGGCACCTATATTTGAAATGCCTATCGGCACCTATATCTGAAATGCCTATCAGCACCTATATTTGAAATGCCTATCGGCAACCAAATCAGAAATGCCTATCGGCACCTATATTTGAAATGCCTATCGGCACCTTTATCTGAAATGCCTATCAGCACCTATTTTTAAAATGCCAATCGGCAACTATATCGGAAATGCCTATCGGCACCTATATCTGAAATGCCTATCGGCACCTATTTTTGAAATGCCAATCGGAAACTACATCTAAAATGCCTATCAGCACCTATATTTGAAATGCCTATCGGCAACCATATCTGGAATGCCTATCGGCACCTATATTTGAAATGCCTATCGGCTTCTATATCTGAAATGCCTATCGGCACCTATTTTTAAAATGCCAATCGGCAACTATATCTCAAAAGCCTATCGGCACCTATATCTGAAATGCCTATCGGCACCTATTTTTGAAATGCCTATCGGAAACTACATCTGAAATTCCTATCAGCACCTATATTTGAAATGCCTATCGGCAACCAAATCAGAAATGCCTATCAGCACCTATATCTGAAATGCCTTTCGGCATTTATATCTGAAATGCCTTTTAGCACCTATATTTGAAATGCCTATCGGCACCTATATTTTAAATGCCTATCGTAAACTATATCTGATATGCCTATCGGCACCTATATCTGAAATGCCTATCGGCACCTATTTTTGAAATGGCTATCGGAAACTACATCTGAAATGCCTATCGGCACCTATTTTTAAAATGCCAATCGGCAACTATATCTGAAATGCCTATCGGCACCTATTTTTAAAATGCCAATCGGCAACTATATCTGAAATGCCTATCGACACCTATATTTGAAATACCTATCGGCTTCTATATCTGAAAAGCCTATCGGCGCCTATTTTTAAAATGCCAATCGGCAACTATATCTGAAATGCTTACCGGCACCGAAATCTGAAATGCCTATCGGCACCTATTTTTGAAATGCGTATCGGAAACTACATCTGAAATGCCTAACAGCACCTAAATTTGAAATGCTTATCGGCATTTATATCTGAAATGCCTATCGGCACCTATATTTGAAATGCCTATCGGCACCTATATTTTAAATGCCTATCGGCGGCTATATCTGATATGCCTATCGGCACCTATATCTGAAATGCCTATCGGCACCAATTTTTGAAATGCCTATCGGAAACTACATCTGAAATGCCTATTGGCACCTATTTTTAAAATGCCAATCGGCAACTATATCTGAAGTGCCTATCGGCACCTATATCTGAAATGCCTATCGGCACCTATTTTTGTAATGCCTATCGGAAACTACATCTGAAATGTCTAACAGCACCTATTTTTAAAATGCCAATTGGCAACTATATCTGAAATGCCTATCGGCACCTATATCTGAAATGCCTATCGGCACCTATATTTGATATGCCTATGGGCTCCTATATTTTAAATGCCTATCGGCAACTATATCTGAAATGCCTATCGGCATCTATTTCTGAAATGCCTATCGGCAAATATATCTGAAATGCCTATCGGCACCTATATTTGAAATGCCTATCGGCACCTATATCTGAAATGCCTATCGTCACCTATTTTTAAAATGCCAATAGGCAACTATATCTGAAATGCCTGTCGGCACCTATATTTGAAATGCCTATCGGCACCTATATCTGAAATGCCTATCAGCACCTACATTTGAAATGCCTGTCGGCAACCAAATCAGAAATGCCTATCGGCACCTATATTTGAAATGCCTATCGGCACCTATATCTGAAATGCCTATCGGCACCTATTTTTAAAATGCCAATCGGCAACTATATCTGAAATGCCTATCAGCACCCATATTTGAAATGCCTATCGGCAACCATATCTGAAATGCATATCGACACCTATATTTGAAATACCTATCGGCTTCTATATCTAAAATGCCTATCGGCACCTATTTTTAAAATGCCAATCGGCAACTATATCTGAAATGCCAATCGGCACCTATATCTGAAATGCCTATCGGCACCTATATCTGAAATGCCTATCGGCACCTATTTTTGAAATGCCTATCGGAAACTACATCTGAAATGCCTATCAGCACCTATATTTGAAATGCCTATCGGCAAACATATCTGGAATGCCTATCGGCACCTATATTTGAAATGCTTATCGGCTTCTATATCTGAAATGCCTATCGGCACCTATTTTTAAAATGCCAATCGGCAACTATATCTAAAATGCCTATCGGCACCTATATCTGAAATGCCTATCGGTACCTATTTTTGAAATGCCTATCGGTAACCACATCTGAAATGCCTATCAGCACCTATATTTGAAATTCCTATAGGCACCTATATCTGAAATGCCTTTCGGCACCTATATCTGAAATGCCTATCGGCACCTATTTTTGAAATGCCTATCGGCACCTATGTTTGAAATGCCTATCGGCACCTATATCTGAAATGCCTATCGGCACCTATTTTTAAAATGCCAATCGGCAACTATATCTGAAATGCCTATCAGCACCTATATTTGAAATGCCTATCGGCAACCAAATCAGAAATGCCTATCGGCACCGATATTTGAAATGCCTATCGGCACTTATATCTGAAATGCCTATCAGCACCTATATTTGAAATGCCTATCGGCAACCAAATCAGAAATGCCTATCGGCACCTATAATTGAAATGCCTATCGGCACCTATATCTGAAATACCTATCGGCACCTATTTTTAAAATGCCAATCGGCACCTATATCTGAAATGCCTATCAGCACCTATATCTGAAATGCCTATCGGCACCTATTTTTTTAATGCCTATCGGAAACTACATCTGAAATGCCTATCAGCACCTATATTTGAAATGCCTATCGGCAACCAAATCAGAAATGCCTATCGGGACCTATATTTGAAATGCCTATCGGCAACTATATTGAAATGCCTTTCGGCATTTATTTCTGAAATGCCTATCGGCACCTATATTTGATATGCCTATCGGCACCTATATTTTAAATGCCTATCGGCAACTATATCCGAAATGCCTATCGGCATCTATTTCTGAAATGCCTATCGGCAACTATATCTGAAATGCCTATCGGCACCTATATTTGAAATGCCTATCGGCACCTATATCTGAAATGCCTATCGGCACCTATTTTTAAAATGCCAATCGGCAACTATATCTGAAATGCCTATCAGCACCTATATTTGAAATGAGTATCGGCAACCAAATCGGAAATGCCTAACGGCTCGTATATTTGAAATGCTTATCGGCACCTATATCTGAAATGCCTATCAGCACCTATATTTGAAATGCCTATCGGCAACTATATTTGAAATGCCTTTCGGCATTTATATCTGAAATGCCTATCGGCACCTATATTTGATATGCCTATCGGCACCTATATTTTAAATACCTATCGGCAACTATATCTGAAATGCCTATCGGTATCTATTTCTGAAATGCCTATCGGAAACTATATCTGAAATGCTTATCGGCACCTATATTTGAAATGCCTATCGGCACCTATATCTGAAATGCCTATCAGCACCTATATTTGAAATGCCTATTGGCACTATATTTGAAATGCCTTTCGGGATTTATATCTGAAATGCCTATCGGCACCTTTATTTGATATGCCTATCAAAACCTATATTTTAAATGCCTATCGGCAACTATATCTGAAATGCCTATCAACATCTATTTCTGAAATGCCTATCGGCAACTATATCTGAAATGCCTATCGGCACCTATATTTAAAATGCCTATCGGCACCTATATCTGAAATGCCTATCGGCATCTATTTTTAAAATGCCAATAGGCAACTATATCTGAATTGCCTATCAGCATCTATATTTGAAATGAGTATCGGCAACCAAATCAGAAAAGCCTAACGGCACGTATATTTGAAATGCCTATCGGCACCTATATCTGAAATGCCTATCGGTATAAATTTCTGAAATGCCTATCGGCAACTATATCTGAAATGCCTATCGGCACCTATATTTGAAATGCCTATCGGCACCTATATCTGCAATGCCTATCAGCACCTATATTTGAAATGCCTATCGGCAACCAAATCAGAAATGCCTATCGGCACCTATATTTGAAATGCCTATCGGCACCTATATCTGAAATGCCTATCAGCACCTATTTTTAAAATGCCAATCGGCAACTATATCGGAAATGCCTATCGGCACCTATATCTGAAATGCCTATCGGCACCTATTTTTGAAATGCCAATCGGAAACTACATCTAAAATGCCTTTCAGCACCTATATTTGAAATGCCTATCGGCAACCATATCTGGAATGCCTATCGGCACCTATATTTGAAATGCCTATCGGCCTCTATATCTGAAATGCCTATCGGCACCTATTTTTAAAATGCCAATCGGCAACTATATCTCAAATGCCTATCGGCACCTATATCTGAAATGCCTATCGGCACCTATTTTTGAAATGCCTATCGGAAACTACATCTGAAATTCCTATCAGCACCTATATTTGAAATGCCTATCGGCAACCAAATCATAAATGCCTATCGGCACCTATATCTAAAATGCCTTTCGGCATTTATATCTGAAATGCCTTTTAGCACCTATATTTGAAATGCCTATCGGCACCTATATTTTAAATGCCTATCGTAAACTATATCTGATATGCCTATCGGCACCTATATCTGAAATGCCTATCGGCACCTATTTTTGAAATGGCTATCGGAAACTACATCTGAAATGCCTATCGGCACCTATTTTTAATATGCCAATCGGCAACTATATCTGAAATGCCTATCGGCACCTATATCTGCAATGCCTATCGACACCTATATTTGAAATACCTATCGGCTTCTATATCTGAAAAGCCTATCGGCGCCTATTTTTAAAATGCCAATCGGCAACTATATCTGAAATGCTTACCGGCACCGAAATCTGAAATGCCTATCGGCACCTATTTTTGAAATGCGTATCGGAAACTACATCTGAAATGCCTAACAGCACCTAAATTTGAAATGCTTATCGGCAACCATATCTGGAATGCCTATCGGCACCTATATATGAAATGCCTATCGGCGACTATATCTGAAATGCCTATCGGCACCTATTTTTAAAATGCCAATCAGCAACTATATCTGAAATGCCTACCGGCACCTAAATCTGAGATGCCTATCGGCACCTATTTCTGAAATGCGTATCGGAAACTACATCTGAAATGCCTATCGGCACCTATATCTAAACTGCCTATCGGCACCTATTTTTGAAATGCCTATCGGAAACTACATCTGAAATGCCTATCAGCACCTATATTTGAGATGCCTATCGGCAACCATATCTGAAATGCCTATCGACACCTATATTTGAAATACCTATCGGCTTCTATATCTAAAAAGCCTATCGGCACCTATTTTTGAAATGCGTATCGGAAACTACATCTGAAATGCCTAACAGCACCTAAATTTGAAATGCCTATCGGCAACCATATCTGGAATGCTTATCGGCACCTATATTTGAAATGCCTATCGGCTTCTATATCTGAAATGCCTATCGGCACCTATTTTTAAAATGCCAATCGGCAACTATATCTGAAATGCCTATCGGCACCTATATCTGAAATGCCTATCGGCACCTATATCTGAAATGCCTATCGGCACCTATATCTGAAATGCCTATCGGAAACTACATTTGAAATGCCTATCGGCAACCAAATCAGAAATGCCTATCGGCACCTATATTTGAAATGAGTATCGGCAACCAAATCAGAAATGCCTAACGGCACGTATATTTGAAATGCCTATCGGCACCTATATCTGAAATGCCTATCAGCACCTATATTTGAAATGCCTATCGGCAACTATGTTTGAAATGCCTTTCGGCATTTATATCTGAAATGCCTATCGGAACCTATATTTGATATGCCTATCGGCACCTATATTTTAAATGCCTATCGGCAACTATATCTGAAATGCCTATCGGTATCTATTTCTGAAATGCCTATCGGCAACTATATCTGAAATGCCTATCGGCACCTATATTTGATATGCCTATCGGCACCTATATTTTAAATGCCTATCGGCAACTATATCTGAAATGCCTATCGGTATCTATTTCTGAAATGCCTATCGGCAACCAAATCGGAAATGCCTATCGGCAACCAAATCGGAAATGCCTATCGGCATCTATATTTAAAATGCCAATCGGCAGCTATATCTGAGATGCCTATCGGCACCTATATCTGAGATGCCTATCGGCACCTATTTTTGAAATGCCTATCGGAAACTACATCTAAAATGTCTATCAGCATCTATATTTGAAACGCCTATCGGCAACCATATCTGGAATGCCTATCCACACCTACATTTGAAATGCCTATCGGCTTCTATATCTGAAATGCCTATCGGCACCCTTTTTTTTAAAATGCCAATCGGCAAATATATCTGAAATGCCTATCGGCACCTATATCTGAAATGCCTATCGGCACCTATTTTTGAAATGCCTATCGGAAACTACATCTGAAATGCCTTTCAGCACCTATATCTGAAATGCCTATCGGCAACCAAATCAGAAATGCCTATCGGCACCTATATTTGCAATGCCTATCGGCAACTATATTTGAAATGCCTTTCGGCATTTATATCTGAAATGCCTATCGGCACCTATATTTGATATGCCTATCGGCACCTATATTTTAAATGCCTATCGGCAACTATATCTGAAATGCCTATCGGCATCTATTTCCGAAATGCCTATCGGCAACTATATCTGAAATGCCTATCGGCACCTATATTTGAAATGCCTATCGGTTTCTATATCTGAAAAGCCTATCGGCACCTATATTTGAGATGCCTATCGGCAACCATATCTAAAATGCCTATCGACACCTATATTTGAAATACCTATCGGCTTCTATATCTGAAAAGTCTATCGGCACCTATATCTGAACTGCCTATCGGCACCTATTTTTGAAATGCCTATCGGAAACTACATCTGAAATGCCTATCAGTACCTATATTTGAGATGCCTATCGGCAACCATATCTGAAATGCCTATCGACACCTATATTTGAAATACCTATCGGCTTCTATATCTGAAAAGCCTATCGGCACCTATTTTTAAAATGCCAATCGGCAACTATATCTGAAATGCCTACCTGCACCTAATTCTGAAATGCCTATCGGCACCTATTTTTGAAATGCGTATCGGAAACTACATCTGAAATGCCTAACAGCACCTAAATTTGAAATGCCTATCGGCAACCATATCTGGAATGCTTATCGGCACCTATATTTGAAATGCCTATCGGCTTCTATATCTGAAATGCCTATCGGCACCTATTTTTAAAATGCTAATCGGCAACTATATCTGAAATGCCTATCGGCACCTATATCTGAAATGCCTATCGGCACCTATTTTTGAGATGCCTATCGGAAACTACATTTGAAATGCCTGTCAGCACCTATATTTGAAATGCCTATCGGCACCTATATCTGAAATGCCTATCGGCACCTATTTTTAAAATGCCAATCGGCAACTATATGTGAAATGCCTATCAGCACCTATATTTGAAATGAGTATCGGCAACCAAATCAGAAATGCCTAACGGCACGTATATCTGAAATGCCTATCGGAACCTATATTCGATATGCCTATCGGCACCTATATTTTAAATGCCTATCGGCAACTATATCAAAAATGCCTATCGGTATCTATTTCTGAAATGCCTATCGGCACCTATATTTGAAATGCCTATCGGCACCTATATCTGAAATGCCTATCGGTACCTTTTTTTAAAATGCCAATCTGCAACTATATCTGAAATTCCTATCAGCATCTATATTAGAAATGCCTATCGGCACCTATTTTTGAAATGCCTATCGGAAACTACATCTGAAATGCCTATCAGCACCTATATTTGAAATGCCTATCGGCAACCATATCTGGAATGCCTATCGGCACTTATATTTGAAATGCCTATCGGCTTCTATATCTGAAATGCCTATCGGCACCTATTTTTAAAATGCCAATCGGCAACTATATCTGAAATGCCTATCAGCACTTATATTTGAAATGCCTATCGGCAACCAAATCAGAAATGCCTATCGGCACCTATATCTGAAATGCCTATCAGCACCCATATTTGAAATGCCTATCGGCAACTAAATCAGGAATGCCTATCGGCACCTATATTTGAAATGCCTATCGGCACATATATCTGAAATGCCTATCGGCTCCTATTTTTAAAATGCCAATCGGCTACTATATCTGAAATGCCTATAGGCACCTATATCTGAAATGCCTATCGGCACCTATTTTTGAAACGCCTATCGGAAACTACATCTGAAATGCCTATCAGCACCTATATTTGAAATGCCTATCGGCAACCAAATCAGAAATGCCTATCGGCACCTATATCTGAAATGCCTTTCGGAATTTATATCTGAAATGCCTATCGGCACCTATTTTTAAAATGCCAATCGGCAACTATATCTGAAATGCCTATCAGCACTTATATTTGAAATGCCTATCGTCAACCAAATCAGAAATGCCTATCGGCACCTATATCTGAAATATCTATCAGCACCCATATTTGAAATGCCTATCGGCAACTAAATCAGGAATGCCTATCGGCACCTATATTTGAAATGCCTATCGGCACATATATCTGAAATGCCTATCGGCTCCTATTTTTAAAATGCCAATCGGCAACTATATCTGAAATGCCTATCGGCACCTATATCTGAAATGCCTATCGGCACCTATTTTTGAAACGCCTATCGGAAATTACATCTGAAATGCCTATCAGCACCTATATTTGAAATGCCTATCGGCAACCAAATCAGAAATGCCTATCGGCACCTATATCTGAAATGCCTTTCGGAATTTATATCTGAAATGCCTATCGGCACCTATATTTGAAATGCCTATCAGCACCTATAT
Source organism: Venustoraphidia nigricollis (assembly GCA_034508555.1). Lineage (NCBI taxonomy): Eukaryota > Metazoa > Arthropoda > Insecta > Raphidioptera > Raphidiidae > Venustoraphidia > Venustoraphidia nigricollis. The sequence continues at coordinate 161,115 of JAVRKA010000255.1, forward strand.
TTTAAATGCCTATCGGCAACTATATCTGATATGCCTATCGGCACCTATACCTGAAATGCCTATCGGCACCAATTTTTGAGATGCCTATCGGAAACTACATCTGAAATGCCTATCGGCACCTATTTTTAAAATGCCGCAACTATATCTGAAATGCCTATCGGCACCTATATCTGAAATGTCTATCGGCACCTATTTTTTAAATGCCTATCGGAAAATACATCTGAAATGCCTATCAGCACCTATATTAAAAATGCCTATCGGCAACCTTATCTGAAATGCCTATAGACAGCTATATTTGAAATACCTATCGGCTTCTATATCTGAAATGCCTATTAGCACCTATTTTTAAAATGCATATCGGCAACTATATCTGAAATGCCTATCGGCACCTATTTTTAAAATGCCAATCGGCAACTATATCTGAGATGCCTATCGGCACCTATATCTGAAATGCCTATCAGCACCTATTTTTGAAATGCCTATCGGAAACTACATCTGAAATGCCTATCAGCACCTATATTTGAAATGCCTATCGGCAACCAAATCAGAAATGCCTATCGGCACCTAAATCTGAAATGCCTTTCGGCATTTATATCTGAAATGCCTATCGGCACCTATATTTGAAATGCCTATCGGCACCTATTTTTGAAATGCCTATCGGAAACTACATTTGAAATGCCTATCAGCACCTATATTTGAAATGCCTATCGGCAACCAAATCAGAAATGCCATTCGGCACCTATATCTGAAATGCCTTTCGGAATTTATATCTGAAATGCCTATCGGCACCTACATTTGAAATGCCTATCGGCAACCAAATCAGAAATGCCTATCGGTACCTATATCTGAAATGCCTTTCGGCATTTATATCTGAAATGCCTATCAGCATCTATATTTGAAATGCCTATCGGCAACTATATCTGAAATGCCTATCGGCATCTATTTCTGAAATGCCTATCGGCAACTATATCTGAAATACCTATCGGCACCTATATTTAAATGCCTTAAGGCACCTATATCTGAAATGCTAATCGGCACCTATTTTTAAAATGCCAATCGGCAACTATATCTGAAATGCCTATCAGCACTTATATTTGAAATGCCTATCGGCAACCAAATCAGAAATGCCTATCGGCACCTATATTTGAAATGCCTATCGGCACCTATATCTGAAATGCCTATCAGCACCCATATTTGAAATGCCTATCGGCAACTAAATCAGGAATGCCTATCGGCACCTATATTTGAAATGCCTATCGGCACATATATCTGAAATGCCTATCGGCTCCTATTTTTAAAATGCCAATCGGCAACTATATCTGAAATGCCTATCGGCACCTATATCTGAAATGCCTATCGGCACCTATTTTTGAAACGCCTATCGGAAACTACATCTGAAATGCCTATCAGCACCTATATTTGAAATGCCTATCGGCAACCAAATCAGAAATGCCTATCGGCACCTATATCTGAAATGTCTTTGGGTATTTATATCTGAAATGCCTATCGGCACCTATATTTGAAATGCCTATCAGCACCTATATTTTAAATGCCTATCGGCAACTATATCTGATATGCCTATCGGCACCTATACCTGAAATGCCTATCGGCACCTATTTTTGAAATGCCTATAAAAACTACATCTGAAATGCCTATCGGCACCTATTTTTAAAATGCCGCAACTATATCTGAAATGCCTATCGGCACCTATATCTGAAATGTCTATCGGCACCTATTTTTTAAATGCCTATCGGAAAATACATCTGAAATGCCTATCAGCACCTATATTAGAAATGCCTATCGGCAACCATATCTGAAATGCCTATAGACAGCTATATTTGAAATACCTATCGGCTTCTATATCTGAAATGCCTATTAGCACCTATTTTTAAAATGCCAATCGGCAACTATATCTGAAATGCCTATCAGCAACTATATCTGAAATGTCTATCGGCACCTATTTTTGAAATGTCTATCGGAAACTACATCTAAGATGCCTATTAGCACCTATAATTAAAATGCCTATCGGCAACCATATCTGGAATGCCTATCGGCACATATATTTGAAATGCCTATCGGCTTCTATATCTGAAATGCCTATCGGCACCTATTTTTAAAATGCCAATCGGCAACTATATCTGAAATGCCTATCGGCACCTATATCTGAAATGCCTATCGGCACCTATTTTTGAAATGCATATCGGAAACTACATCTGAAATACCTATCAGCACCTATTTTTGAAATGCCTATCGGCAACCAAATCACAAATGCCTCTCGGCACCTAAATCTGAAATGCCTTTCGGCATTTATATCTGAAATGCCTATCGGCACCTATATTTGAAATGCCTATCGGCACCTATATTTAGAATGCCTATCGGCAACAATATCTGATATGCCTATCGGCATCTATATCTGAAATTCCTATAGGCAACTATATATGAAATGCCTATCGGCACTTATATTTGAAATGCCTATTGGCACCTATATCTGAAATGCCTATCAGCACCTATATTTGAAATGCCTATCGACAACTATATTTGAAATGCCTTTCGGCATTTATATCTTATATGCCTATCGGCACCAATATTTGATATGCCTATCGGCACCTATATTTTAAATGCCTATCGGCAACTATATCTGAAATGCCTATTGGCATCTATTTCTGAAATGCCTATAGGCAACTATATCTGAAATGCCTTTCGGCACCTATATTTGAAATGCCTATCGGCACCTATATCTGAAATGCCTATCGGCACCCATTTTTAAAATGCCAATCGGCAACTATATCTGAAATGCCTATCAGCACCTATATTTAAAATGCCTATCGGCAACCAAATCAGAAATGCCTATAGGCACATATATTTGAAATGCCTATTGGCACCCATATCTGAAATGCCTATCAGCACCTATATTTGAAATCCCTATCGGCAACCAAATCGGAAATGCCTAACGGCACCTATATTTCAAATGCCTATCGGCACCTATAACTGAAATGCCTATCGGCACCTATAACTGAAATGCCTCTCGGCACCTATTTTTGAAATGCCAATCGGCAGCTATATCTGAAATGCCTGTCAGCACCCATATTTGAAATGCCTATCAGCAACCAAATCTGAAATGCCTATCGACACCTATATTTGAAATACCTATCGGCTTCTATATCTGAAATGCCTATCGAAAACTACATCTGAAATGCCTATCAGCACCTATCTTTGAAATGCCTATCGGCAACCGTATCTGGAATGCCTATCGGCTTCTATATCTGTAATGCCTATCGGCACCTATTTTTAAAATGCCAATCGGCAACTATATCTGAAATGCCTATCGGCACCTATATCTGAAATGCCTATCCGCATCTATTTTTAAAATGCCTATCGGAAACTACATTTGAAATGCCTATCAGCACCTATATTTGAAATGCCTATCAGCACCTATATTTGAAATGCCTATCGGCAACTAAATCAGAAATGCCTATCAGCACCTATATCTGAAATGCCTATCGGCACCTATTTTTGAAATGCCTATCGGAAACTACATCTGAAATGCCTATCGGCACCTATTTTTTAAATGCCTATCGGAAACTACAACTGAAATGCATATCAGCACCTATATTTGAAATGCTTATCATCAAACATATCTGAAATGCCTATCGGCACCTATATCTGAAATGCCTATCGGCACCTATTTTGGAAATGCCTATCGGCAACCAAATCAGAAATGCCTATCGGCACCTATATCTGAAAAGCCTTTCGGCATTTATATCTGAAATGCCTATCGGCACCTATATTTGAAATGCCTATCGGCACCTATATTTTAAATGCCTATCAGCAACTATATCTGATATGCCTATCGGCACCTATATCTGAAATGCCTATCGGCACCTATTTTTAAAATGCCAATCGGCAACTATTTCTGAAATGCCTATCAGCACCCATATTTGAAATGCCTACCGGCAACCAAATCTGAAATGCCTATCGACACCTTTATTTGAAATACTTATAGGCTTCTATATCTGAAATGCCTATCGGCACCTATTTTTAAAATGCCAATCGGCAACTATATCTGAAACGCCTATCGGCACCTATATCTGAAGTGCCTATCGGCACCTATTTTTGATATGCCTATCGGAAACTACAGCTGAAATGCCTATCAGCACCCATATTTGAAATGTCTACCGGCAACCATATCTGGAATGCCTATCGGCACCTATATTTGAAATGCCTATCGGCTTCTATATCTGAAATGCCTATCGGCACCTATTTTTAAAATGCCAATCGGCAACTATATCTGAAATGCATATCGGCGCCTATATCTGAAATGCCTATCGGCATCTATTTTTGAAATGCCTATCGGAAACTACATCTGAAATGCCTATCAGCACCTATATTTGAAATGCCTATCGGCAACCATATCTGGAATGCCTATCGGCACCTATATTTGAAATGCCTATCGGCTTCTATATCTGAAATGCGTATCGGCACCTATTTTTAAAATGTCAATCGGCAACTATATCTGAAATGCCTATTGGCACCTATATCTGAAATGCCTATCGGCACCTATTTTTGAAATGCCTATCGGAAACTACATCTGAAATGCCTATCGGCACCTATATTTTAAATGCCTATCGGCAACTATATCTGATATGCCTATCGGCACCTATATCTGAAATGCCTATCGGCATCTATTTTTGAAATGCCTATCGGAAACTACATCTGAAATGCCTATCGGCACCTATTTTTTAAATGCCTATCGGAAACTACAACTGAAATGCCTATCAGCACCTATATTTGAAATGCTTATCATCAAACATATCTGAAATGCCTATCGGCACCTATATCTGAAATGCCTATCGGCACCTATTTTGGAAATGCCTATCGGCAACCAAATCAGAAATGCCTATCGGCACCTATATCTGAAATGCCTTTCGGCATTTATATCTGAAATGCCTATCGGCACCTATATTTGAAATGCCTATCGGCACCTATATCTGAAATGCCTAACGGCACCTTTTTTTAAAATGCCAATCTGAGACTATATCTAAAATGCCTATCACACCTATATTTGAAATGCCTATCGGCAACCAAATCAGAAATGCCTATCGGCGCCTATATTTGTAATGCCTATCGGCACCTATTTTTTAAATGCCAATCGGAAACTACATCTGAAATGCCTATCAGCACCTATATTTGAAATGCCTATCTGCAACCATATCTGGAATGCCTATCGGCACCTATATTTGAAATGCCTATAGGCTTCTATATCTGAAATGCCTATGGGCACCTATTTTTCAAATGCCAATCGGCAACTATATCTCAAATGCCTATCGGCACCTATATCTGAAATGCATATCGGCACCTATTTTTGAAATGCCTATCGGAAACTACATCTAAAATGCCTATCAGCACCTATATTTGAAATGCCTATCGGCAACCAAATCAGAAAAACCTATCGGCACCTATATCTGAAATGCCTTTCGGCAACTATATCTGAAATGCATATCGGCGCCTATATCTGAAATGCCTATCGGCATCTATTTTTGAAATGCCTATCGGAAACTACATCTGAAATGCCTATCAGCACCTATATTTGAAATGCCTATCGGCAACCATATCTGAAATGCCTATCGACACCTATATTTGAAATACCTATCGGCTTCTATATCTAAAATGCCTATCAGCACCTATTTTTAAAATGCCAATCGGCAACTATATCTGAAATGCCTATTGGCACCTATATCTGAAATGCCTATCGGCACCTATTTTTGAAATGCCTATCGGAAACTACATCTGAAATGCCTATCAGCACCTATATTTGAAATGCCTATCGGCAACCAAATCAGAAATGCCTATCGGCTCCATATCTGAAATGCCTTTCGGCATTTATATCTGAAATGCCTATCGGCACCTATATTTAAAATGCCTATCGGCACCTATATTTTAAATGCCTATCGGCAACTATATCTGATATGCCTATCGGCACCTATATCTGAAATGCCTATCGGCACCTATTTTTGAAATGCCTATCGGAAACTACATCTGAAATGCCTATCGGCACCTATTTTTTAAATGCCTATCGGAAACTACAACTGAAATGCCTATCAGCACCTATATTTGAAATGCTTATCATCAACCATATCTGAAATGCCTATCGGCACCTATATCTGAAATGCCTATCGGCACCTATTTTGGAAATGCCTATCGGCAACCAAATCAGAAATGCCTATCGGCACCTATATCTGAAATGCCTTTCGGCATTTATATCTGAAATGCCTATCGGCACCTATATTTGAAATGCCTATCGGCACCTGTATTTTAAATGCCTATCGGCAACTATATCTGATATGCCTATCGGCACCTATATCTGAAATGCCTATCGGCACCTATTTTTAAAATGCCAATCGGCAACTATTTCTAAAATGCCTATCAGCACCCATATTTGAAATGCCTACCGGCAACCATATCTGAAATGCCTATCGACACCTTTATTTGAAATACCTATCGGCTTCTATATCTGAAATGCCCATCGGCACCTATTTTTAAAATGCCAATCGGCAACTATATCTGAAATGCCTATCGGCGCCTATATCTGAAATGCCTATCGGCACCTATTTTTGAAACGCCTATCGGAAACTACATCTGAAATGCCTATCAGCACCTATATTTGAAATGTCTACCGGCAACCATATCTGGAATGCCTATCGGCACCTATATTTGAAATGCCTATCGGCTTCTATATCTGAAATGCCTATCGGCACCTATTTTTAAAATGCCAATCGGCAACTATATCTGAAATGCCTATCGGCGCCTATATCTGAAATGCCTATCGGCACCTATTTTTGAAACGCCTATCGGAAACTACATCTGAAATGCCTATCAGCACTTATATTTGAAATGCCTATCGGCACCTATATCTGAAATGCCTATCAGCACCTATTTTTGAAATGCCTATCGGAAACTACATCTGAAATGCCTTTCAGCACCTATATTTGAAATGCCTATCGGCAACCAAATCAGAAATGCCTATCGGCACCTAAATCTGAAATGCCTTTCGGCATTTATATCTGAAATGCCTATCGGCACCTATATTTGAAATGCCTATCGGCACCTATTTTTGAAATGCCTATCGGAAACTACATTTGAAATGCCTATCAGCACCTATATTTGAAATGCCTATCGGCAACCAAATCAGAAATGCCTATCGGCACCTATATCTGAAATGCCTTTCGGCATTTATATCTAAAATGCCTATCAGCATCTATATTTGAAATGCCTATCGGCAACTATATCTGAAATGCCTATCGGCATCTATTTCTGAAATGCCTATCGGCAACTGTATCTGAAATACCTATCGGCAATTATATATAAATGCCTAAAGGCACCTATATCCGAAATGCCTATCGGCACCTATTTTTAAAATGCCAATCGGCAACTATATCTGAAATGCCTATCTGCACTTATATTTGAAATGCCTATCGGCAACCAAATCAGAAATGCCTATCGGCACCTATATTTGAAATGCCTATCGGCACCTATATCTGAAATGCCTATCAGCACCTATATTTGAAATGCCTATCGGCAACTAAATCAGGAATGCCTATCGGCACCTATATTTGAAATGCCTATCGGCACATATATCTGAAATGCCTATCGGCTCCTATTTTTAAAATGCCAATCGGCAACTATATCTGAAATGCCTATCGGCACCTATATCTGAAATGCCTATCGGCACCTATTTTTGAAACGCCTATCGGAAACTACATCTGAAATGCCTTTCAGCACCTATATTTGAAATGCCTATCGGCAACCAAATCAGAAATGCCTATCGGCACCTATATCTGAAATGCCTTTCGGAATTTATATCTGAAATGCCTATCGGCACCTATATTTGAAATGCCTATCAGCACCTATATTTTAAATGCCTATTGGCAACTATATCTGATATGCCTATCGGCACCTATACCTGAAATGCCTATCGGCACATATTTTTGAGATGCCTATCGGAAACTACATCTGAAATGCCTATCGGCACCTATTTTTAAAATGCCGCAACTATATCTGAAATGCCTATCGGCACCTATAACTGAAATGTCTATCGGCACCTATTTTTTAAATGCCTATCGGAAAATACATCTGAAATGCCTATCAGCACCTATATTTGAAATGCCTATCGGCAACCATATCTGAAATGCCTATAGACAGCTATATTTGAAATACCTATCGGCTTCTATATCTGAAATGCCTTTTAGCACCTATTTTTAAAATGCCAATCGGCAACTATATCTGAAATGCCTATCGGCACCTATATTTGAAATGTCTATCGGCACCTATTTTTGAAATGCCTATCGGAAACTACATCTGAGATGCCTATTAGCACCTATAATTAAAATGCCTATCGACAACCATATCTGGAATGCCTATCGGCACATATATTTGAAATGCCTATCGGCTTCTATATCTGAAATGCCTATCGGCACCTATTTTTAAAATGCCAATCGGCAACTATATCTGAAATGCCTATCGGCACCTATATCTGAAATGCCTATCGGCACCTATTTTTGAAATGCATATCGGAAACTACATCTGAAATACCTATCAGCACCTATATTTGAAATGCCTATCGGCAACCAAATCAGAAATGCCTATCGGCACCTAAATCTGAAATGCCTTTCGGCATTTATATCTGAAATGCCTATCGGCACCTATATTTGAAATGCCTATCGGCACCTATATTTAGAATGCCTATCGGCAACTGTATCTGATATGCCTATCGACATCTATATCTGAAATTCCTATAGGCAACTATATCTGAAATGCCTATCGGCACTTATATTTGAAATGCCTATCGGCACCTATATCTGAAATGCCTATCAGCACCTATATTTGAAATGCCTATCGACAACTATATTTGAAATGCCTTTCGGCATTTATATCTGATATGCAAATCGGCACCTATATTTGATATGCCTATCGGCACCTATATTTTAAATGCCTATCGGCAACTATATCTGAAATACCTATCGGCATCTATTTCTGAAATGCCTATAGGCAACTATATCTGAAATGCCTATCGGCACCTATATTTGAAATGCCTATCGGCACCTATATCTGAAATGCCTATCGGCACCCATTTTTAAAATGCCAATCGGCACCTATATCTGAAATGCCTATCAGCACGTATATTTGAAATGCCTATCGGCAACCAAATCAGAAATGCCTAACGGCACCTATATTTGAAATGCCTATCGGCACCTATTTTTGAAATGCCTATCGGAAACTACATTTGAAATGCCTATCAGCACCTATATTTGAAATGCCTATCGGCAACCAAATCAGAAATGCCTATCGGCACCTATATCTGAAATGCCTTTCGGAATTTATATCTGAAATGCCTATCGGCACCTACATTTGAAATGCCTATCGGCAACCAAATCAGAAATGCCTATCGGTACCTATATCTGAAATGCCTTTCGGCATTTATATCTAAAATGCCTATCAGCATCTATATTTGAAATGCCTATCGGCAACTATATCTGAAATGCCTATCGGCATCTATTTCTGAAATGCCTATCGGCAACTATATCTGAAATACCTATCGGCACTTATATTTAAATGCCTAAAGGCACCTATATCTGAAATGCCTATCGGCACCTATTTTTAAAATGCCAATCAGCAACTATATCTGAAATGCCTATCAGCACTTATATTTGAAATGCCTATCGGCAAACAAATCAGAAATGCCTATCGGCACCTATATTTGAAATGCCTATCGGCACCTATATCTGAAATGCCTATCAGCACCCATATTTGAAATGCCTATCGGCAACTAAATCAGGAATGCCTATCGGCACCTATATTTGAAATGCCTATCGGCACATATATCTGAAATGCCTATCGGCTCCTATTTTTAAAAGGCCAATCGGCAACTATATCTGAAATGCCTATCGGCACCTATATCTGAAATGCCTATCGGCACCTATTTTTGAAACGCCTATCGGAAACTACATCTGAAATGCCTATCAGCACCTATATTTGAAATGCCTATCGGCAACCAAATCAGAAATGCCTATCGGCACCTATATCTGAAATGCCTTTCGGAATTTATATCTGAAATGCCTATCGGCACCTATATTTGAAATGCCTATCAGCACCTATATTTTAAATGCTTATTGGCAACTATATCTGATATGCCTATCGGCACCTACACCTGAAATGCCTATCGGCACATATTTTTGAGATGCCTATCGGAAACTACATCTGAAATGCCTATCGGCAACTATTTTTAAAATGCCGCAACTATATCTGAAATGCCTATCGGCACCTATATCTGAAATGTCTATCGGCACCTATTTTTTAAATGCCTATCGGAAAATACATCTGAAATGCCTATCAGCACCTATATTTGAAATGCCTATCGGCAACCAAATCAGAAATGCCTATCGGCACCTAAATCTGAAATGCCTTTCGGCATTTATATCTGAAATGCCTATCGGCACCTATATTTGAAATGCCTATCGGCACCTATATTTAGAATGCCTATCGGCAACTGTATCTGATATGCCTATCGGCATCTATATCTGAAATTCCTATAGGTAACTATATCTGAAATGCCTATCGGCACTTATATTTGAAATGCCTATCGGCACCTATATCTGAAATGCCTATCAGCACCTATATTTGAAATGCCTATCGACAACTATATTTGAAATGCCTTTCGGCATTTATATCTGATATGCAAATCGGCACCTATATTTGATATGCCTATCGGCACCTATATTTTAAATGCCTAACGGCAACTATATCTGAAATGCCTATCGGCATCTATTTCTGAAATGCCTATAGGCAACTATATCTGAAATGCCTATCGGCACCTATATTTGAAATGCCTATCGGCACCTATATCTGAAATGCCTATCGGCACCCATTTTTAAAATGCCAATCGGCAACTATATCTGAAATGCCTATCAGCACCTATATTTGAAATGCCTATCGGCAAACAAATCAGAAATGCCTAACGGCACCTATATTTGAAATGCCTATCGGCACCTATAACTGAAATGCCTATCGGCACCTATTTTTGAAATGCCAATCGGCAACTATATCTGAAATGCCTGTCAGCACCCATATTTGAAATGCCTATCGGCAACCGTATCTGGAATGCCTATCGGCTTCTATATCTGAAATGCCTATCGGCACCTATTTTTAAAATGCCAATCGGCAACTATATCTGAAATGCCTATCGGCACCTATATCTGAAATGCCTATCCGCACCTATTTTTGAAATGCCTATCGGAAACTACATTTGAAATGCCTATCAGCACCTATATTTGAAATGCCTATCGGCAACTAAATCAGAAATGCCTATCAGCACCTATATCTGAAATGCCTTTCGGCATTTATATCTGAAATGTCTATCGGCACCTATATTTGAAATGCCTATCGGCAACCAAATCAGAAATGCCTATCGGTACCTATATCTGAAATGCCTTTCGGCATTTATATCTGAAATGCCTATCAGCACCTATATTTGAAATGCCTATCGGCAACCACATCTGGAATGCCTATAGGCACCTATATTTGAAATGCCTATCGGCTTCTATATCTGAAATGCCTATCGGCACCTATTTTTAAAATGCCAATCGGCAACTATATCTGAGATGCCTATCGGCACCTATATCTGAAATGCCTTTCAGCACCTATTTTAGAAATGCCTATCGGAAACTACATCTGAAATGCCTATCAGCACCTATATTTGAAATGCCTATCGGCAACCAAATCAGAAATGCCTATCGGCACCTAAATCTGAAATGCCTTTCGGCATTTATATCTGAAATGCCTGTCGGCACCTATATTTCAATTGCCTATCGGCACCTATATTTTAAAAGCCTATCGGCTACTATATCTGTAATGCCCATCGGCACCTATATTTAAAATGCCTGTCGGCACCTATATCTGAAATGCCTATCGGCACCTATTTTTAAAATGCCAATCGGCAACTATATCTGAAATGCCTATCAGCACCTATGTTTGAAATGCCTATCGGCAACCAAATCAGAAATGCCTACCGGCACATATTTTTGAAATGCCTATCGGCACCTATATCTGAAATGCCTATCAGCACCTATGTTTAAAATGCCTATCGGGAACCAAATCAGAAATGCCTATCGGCACCTATATTCGAAATGCCTATCGGCAACCAAATCAGAAAAACCTATCGGCACCTATATCTGAAATGCCTTTCGGCATTTATATCTGAAATGCCTATCGGCACCTATTTTTGAAATGCCTATCGGCACCTATTTTTGAAATGCCTATCGGAAACTACATCTGAAATGCCTATCGGCACCTATTTTTAAAATGCCAATCGGCAACTATATCTGAAATGCCTATCGGCACCTATATCTGAAATGCCTATCGGCACCTATTTTTGAAATGCCTATCGGAAACTACATCTGAAATGCCTATCAGCACCTATATTTGAAATGCCTATCTGCAACCATATCTGGAATGCCTATCGGCACCTATATTTGAAATGCCTATAGGCTTCTATATCTGAAATGCCTATGGGCACCTATTTTTCAAATGCCAATCGGCAACTATATCTCAAATGCCTATCGGCACCTATATCTGAAATGCATATCGGCACCTATTTTTGAAATGCCTATCGGAAACTACATCTAAAATGCCTATCAGCACCTATATTTGAAATGCCTATCGGCAACCAAATCAGAAAAACCTATCGGCACCTATATCTGAAATGCCTTTCGGCATTTATATCTGAAATGCCTATCGGCACCTATTTTTGAAATGCCTATCGGCACCTATTTTTGAAATGCCTATCGGAAACTACATCTGAAATGCCTATCGGCACCTATTTTTAAAATGCCAATCGGCAACTATATCTGAAATGCCTATCGGCACCTATATCTGAAATGCCTATCGGCACCTATTTTTGAAATGCCTATCGGAAACTACATCTGAAATGCCTATCAGCACCTATATTTGAAATGCCTATCGGCAACCAAATCAGAAATGCCTACCGGCACATATTTTTGAAATGCCTATCGGCACCTATATCTGAAATGCCTATCGGCACCTATGTTTAAAATGCCTATCGGGAACCAAATCAGAAATGCCTATCGGCACCTATATTCGAAATGCCTATCGGCAACCAAATCAGAAATGCCTATCGGCACCTATATTTGAAATGCCTATCGGCACCTATATCTGAAATGCCTATCGGCACCTGTTTTAAAAATGCCAATCTACAACTATATCTGAAATGCCTATCAGCACCCATTTTTGAAATGCCTATCGGCAACCATATTTGAAATGCCTATCGACACCTATATTTGAAATACCTATCGGCTTCTATATCTGAAATGCCTATCGGCACCTATTTTTAAAATGCCAATTGGCAACTATATCTGAAATGCCTATCGGCACCTATTTTTAAAATGCCAATTGGCAACTATATCTGAAATGACTATCGGCACCTATATCTAAAATGCCTATCGGCACCTATTTTTGAAATGCCAATCCTCAACTATATCTGAAATGCCTGTCAGCACCCATATTTGAAATGCCTATCGGCAACCGTATCTGAATGCCTATCGGCTTCTATATCTGAAATGCCTATCGGCATCTATTTTTAAAATGCCAATCGGCAACTATATCTGAAATGCCTATCGGCACCTATATCTGAAATGCCTATCCGCACCTATTTTTGAAATGCCTATCGGAAACTACATTTGAAATGCCTATCAGCACCTATATTTGAAATGCCTATCGGCAACTAAATCAGAAATGCCTATCAGAACTTATATCTGAAATGCGTTTCGGCATTTATATCTAAAATGACTATCGGCACCTATATTTGAAATGCCTATCGGCAACCAAATCAGAAATGCCTATCGGTACCTATATCTGAAATGCCTTTCGGCATTTATATCTGAAATGCCTATCAGCACCTATATTTTAAATGCCTATCGGCAACCATATCTGGAATGCCTATCGGCACCTACATTTGAAATGCCTATCGGCTTCTATATCTGAAATGCCTATCGGCACCTATTTTTAAAATGCCAATCGGCAACTATATCTGAGATGCCTATCGGCACCTATATCTGAAATGCCTATCAGCACCTATTTTAGAAATGCCTATCGGAAACTACATCTGAAATGCCTATCAGCACCTATATTTGAAATGGCTATCGGCAACCAAATCAAAAATGCCTATCGGCACCTAAATCTGAAATGCCTTTCGGCATTTATATCTGAAATGCCTGTCGGCACCTATATTTCAAATGCCTATCGGCACCTATATTTTAAAAGCCTATCGGCTACTATATCTGTAATGCCCATCGGCACCTATATTTGAAATGCCTATCGGCACCTATATCTGAAATGCCTATCGGCACCTATTTTTATAATGCCAATCGGCAACTATATCTGAAATGCCTATCAGCACCTATATTTGAAATGCCTATCGGCAACCAAAACAGAAATGCCTACCGGCACATATTTTTGAAATGCCTATCGGCACCTATATCTGAAATGCCTAACGGCACCTTTTTTTAAAATGCCAATCTGACACTATATCTAAAATGCCTATTACACCTATATTTGAAATGCCTATCGGCAACCAAATCAGAAATGCCTATCGGCGCCTATATTTGTAATGCCTATCGGCACCTATTTTTTAAATGCCAATCGGAAACTACATCTGAAATGCCTATCAGCACCTATATTTGAAATGCCTATCTGCAACCATATCTGGAATGCCTATCGGCACCTATATTTGAAATGCCTATAGGCTTCTATATCTGAAATGCCTATGGGCACCTATTTTTCAAATGCCAATCGGCAACTATATCTCAAATGCCTATCGGCACCTATATCTGAAATGCATATCGGCACCTATTTTTGAAATGCCTATCGAAACTACATCTAAAATGCCTATCAGCACCTATATTTGAAATGCCTATCGGCAACCAAATCAGAAAAACCTATCGGCACCTATATCTGAAATGCCTTTCGGCATTTATATCTGAAATGCCTATCGGCACCTATTTTTGAAATGCCTATCGGCACCTATTTTTGAAATGCCTATCGGAAACTACATCTGAAATGCCTATCGGCACCTATTTTTAAAATGCCAATCGGCAACTATATCTGAAATGCCTATCGGCACCTATATCTGAAATGCCTATCGGCACCTATTTTTGAAATGCCTATCGGAAACTACATCTGAAATGCCTATCAGCACCTATATTTGAAATGCCTATCGGCAACCAAATCAGATATGCCTACCGGCACATATTTTTGAAATGCCTATCGGCACCTATATCTGAAATGCCTATCAGCACCTATGTTTAAAATGCCTATCGGGAACCAAATCAGAAATGCCTATCGGCACCTATATTCGAAATGCCTATCGGCACCTATATTCGAAATGCCTATCGGCAACCAAATCAGAAATGCCTATCGGCACCTATATTTGAAATGCCTATCGGCACCTATATCTGAAATGCCTATCGGCACCTGTTTTAAAAATGCCAATCTACAACTATATCTGAAATGCCTATCAGCACCCATTTTTGAAATGCCTATCGGCAACCATATTTGAAATGCCTATCGACACCTATATTTGAAATACCTATCGGCTTCTATATCTGAAATGCCTATCGGCACCTATTTTTAAAATGCCAATTGGCAACTATATCTGAAATGCCTATCGGCACCTATTTTTAAAATGCCAATTGGCAACTATATCTGAAATGCCTATCGGCACCTATATCTGAAATGCCTATCGGCACCTATTTTTGAAATGCCAATCCTCAACTATATCTGAAATGCCTGTCAGCACCCATATTTGAAATGCCTATCGGCAACCGTATCTGAATGCCTATCGGCTTCTATATCTGAAATGCCTATCGGCATCTATTTTTAAAATGCCAATCGGCAACTATATCTGAAATGCCTATCGGCACCTATATCTGAAATGCCTATCCGCACCTATTTTTGAAATGCCTATCGGAAACTACATTTGAAATGCCTATCAGCACCTATATTTGAAATGCCTATCGGCAACTAAATCAGAAATGCCTATCAGAACTTATATCTGAAATGCGTTTCGGCATTTATATCTGAAATGACTATCGGCACCTATATTTGAAATGCCTATCGGCAACCAAATCAGAAATGCCTATCGGTACCTATATCTGAAATGCCTTTCGGCATTTATATCTGAAATGCCTATCAGCACCTATATTTTAAATGCCTATCGGCAACCATATCTGGAATGCCTATCGGCACCTACATTTGAAATGCCTATCGGCTTCTATATCTGAAATGCCTATCGGCACCTATTTTTAAAATGCCAATCGGCAACTATATCTGAAATGCCTATCAGCACCTATATTTGAAATGCCTATCGGCAACCAAATCAGAAATGCCTACCGGCACATATTTTTGAAATGCCTATCGGCACCTATATCTGAAATGCCTATCAGCACCTATGTTTGAAATGCCTATCGGGAACCAAATCAGAAATGCCTATCGGCACCTATATTTAAATTGCCTATCGGCAACCAAATCAGAAGTGCCTATCGGCACCTATATTTGAAATGCCTATCGGCACCTATATCTAAAATGCTTATCGGCACCTGTTTTTAAAATGCCAATCTAGAACTATATCTGAAATGCCTATCAGCACCCATTTTTGATTTGCCTATAGGCAACCATATCTGAAATGCCTATCGACACCTATATTTGAAATACCTATCGGCTTCTATATCTGAAATGCTTATCAGCACCTATATTTGAAATGCCTATCGGCAACCAAATCAGAAATGCCTATCGGTACCTATATCTGAAATGCCTTTCGGCATTTATATCTGAAATGCCTATCGGCACCTATATTTGAAATGCCTATCAGGAACCTATATTTTAAATGCCTATCGGCTTCTATATCTGAAATGTCTATCGGCACCTATTTTTAAAATGCCAATCGGCAAATATATCTGAAATGCCTATCGGCACCTATATCTGAAATGCCTATCGCCACCGATTTTTGAAATGCCCATCGGAAACTACATCTGAAATGCCTATCAGCACCTATATTTAAATGCCTATCGGCAACCAAATCAGAAATGCTTATCGGCACCTAAATCTGAAATGCCTTTCGGCATTTATATCTGAAATGCCTATCGGCACCTATATTTGAAATGCCTATCGGCACATATATTTTAAATCCCTATCTGCAACTATATCTGAAATGCCCATCGGCACCTATATTTGAAATGCCTATCGGCACCTATATCTGAAATGCCTATCAGCACCTATGTTTGAAATGCCTATCGGGAACCAAATCAGAAATGCCTATCGGCACCTATATTTGAAATGCCCATCGGCAACCAAATCAAAAGTGCCTATCGGCACCTATATTTGAAATGCCTATCGGCACCTATATCTGAAATGCCTATCGGCACCTGTTTTTAAAATGCCAATCTACAACTATATTTGAAATGCCTATCAGCACCCATTTTTGATTTGCCTATCGGCAACTATATCTGAAATGCCTATCGACACCTATATTTGAAATACCTATCGGCTTCTATATCTGAAATGCCTATCGGCACCTATTTTTTAAATGCCAATCGGCAACTGTATCTGAAATGCTATCGGCACCTATATTTGAAATGCCTATCGGCACCTATTTTTATATTGCCTATCGGAAACTACATCTGAAATGCCTATCAGCACCTATATTTGAAATGCCTATCGGTTTCTATATCTGAAATGCCTATCGGCACCTATTTTTGAAATGCGTATCGGAAACTACATCTGAAATGCCTATCAGCACCTATATTTGAAATGCCTATCGGCAACCAAATCAGAAATGTATATCGGTACCTATATCTGAAATGCCTTTCGGCATTTATATCTGAAATGCCTATCGGCACCTATATTTGAAATGCCTATCAGGAACCTATATTTTAAATGCCCAATCGGCTTCTATATCTGAAATGCCTATCGGCACCTATTTTTAAAATGCCAATCGGCATTTATATCTGAAATGCCTATCGGCACCTATATTTGAAATGCCTATCGGCACCTATATTTTAAATGCCTATCGGTAACTATATCTGAAATGCCCATCGGCACCTATATTTGAAATGCCTATCGGCACCTATATCTGAAATGCCTATCGGCACCTATTTTAAAATGCCAATCGACAACTATATCTGAAATGCCTAACAGCACCTATATTTGAAATGCCTATTGGCAACCAAATCAAAAATGCCTACCGGCACATATTTTTGAAATGCCTATCGGCACCTATATCTGAAATGCCTATCAGCACCTATGTTTAAAATGCCTATCGGGAACCAAATCAGAAATGCCTATCGGCACCTATATTTGAAATGCCTATCGGCAACCAAATCAGAAATGTTTATCGGCATCTATATTTGAAATGCCTATCGGCACCTATATCTGAAATGCCTATCGGCACCTGTTTTTAAAATGCCCTATCTACAACCATATCTGAAATGCCTATCGACACCTATATTTGAAATACCTATTGGCTTCTATATCTGAAATGCCAATCGGCAACTATATCTGAAATGCTATCGGCACCTATATTTGAAATGCCTATCGGCACCTATTTTTATATTGCCTATCGGAAACTACATCTGAAATGCCTATCAGCACCTATATTTGAATTGCCTATCGGCTTCTATATCTGAAATGCCTGTCGGCACCTATTTTTATAAATACCAATCGACAACTATATCTGAAATGCTTATCGGCACCTATATCTGAAATGCCTATCGGCACCTATTTTTGAAATGCCTATCGGAAACTACATCTGAAATGCCTATCAGCACCTATATTTGAAATGCCTATCGGCAACCAATTCAGAAATGCCTATCGGTACCTATATCTGAAATGCCTTTCGGCATTTATATCTGAAATGCCTATCGGCACCTATATTTGAAATGCCTATCGGCACCTATATTTTAAATGCCTATCGGGTTTTAAATCTGAAATGCCTATCGGCACCTATTTTTAAAATGCCAATCGGCAACTATATCTGAAATGCCTACGGCACCTATATCTGAAATGCCTATCGGCACCGATTTTTGAAATGCGTATCGGAAACTACATCTGAAATGCCTATCAGCACCTATATTTAAAATGCCTATCGGCAACCAAATCATAAATGCCTATCGGCCTCTAAATCTGAAATGCCTTTCGGCATTTATATCTGAAATGCCTATCGGCACCTATATTTGAAATGCCTATCGGCACCTATATTTTAAATGCCTATCGGCAACTATATCTGAAATGCCTATCGGCACTTATATTTGAAATGCCTATCGGCACCTATATCTGAAATGCCTATCAGCACATATATTTGAAATGCCTATCGGCAACTATATTTAAAATGCCTTTCGGCATTTATATCTGAAATGCCTATCGGCATCTATATTTGATATGCCTATCGGCACCTATATTTTAAATGCCTATCGGCAACTATATCTGAAATGCCTATCGGCATCTTTTTCTGAAATGCCTATCGGCAACTATATCTGGAAAGCCTATCGGCACCTATATTTGAAATGCCTATCGACACCTATATCTGATATACCTATCGGCACCTAATTTTAAAATGCCAATCGGCAACTATATCTGAAATGCCTATCAGCACCTATATTTGAAATGCCTATCGGCAACCAAATCAGAAATACCTATCGGCACATATATTTGAAATGCCCATCGGCACCTATATCTGAAATGCCTATCTGCACCAATTTTTGACATGCCTATCGGCAACCAAATCAGAAATGCCTATCGGCAACCAAATCAGAAATGCCTAATGGCACCTATATTTGAAATGCCTATCGGCACATATATCTGAAAAGCCTATCGGCACCTATTTTTAAAATGTCAATCGGCAACTTTATCTGAAATGCCTATCTGCACCAATATTTGAAATGCCTATCGGAAACCATATCTGAAATGCCTATCGACACATATTTGAAATACCTATCGGCTTCTATAACTGAAATGCCTATCGGCACCTATTTTTAAAAAGCCAATCGGCAACTATATCTGAAATGCCTATCGGCACCTATATCTGAAATGCCTATTGGCACCTATTTTTGAAATGCCTATCGAAAACTACATCTGAAATGCCTATCATCACCTATATTTGAAATGCCTATCGCTAACCATATCTGGAATGCCTATCAGCACCTATATTGGAAATGCCTATCGGCTTCTATATCTGAAATGCCTATCGGCACCTATTTTTAAAATGTTAATCGGCAACTATATCTAAAATGCTTATCGGCACCTATATCTGAAATGCCTATCGGCACCTATTTTTGAAATGCCTATCGGAAACTACATCTGAAATGACTATCAGCACCTATATTTGAAATGCCTATCGGCAACCAAATCAGAAATGCCTCTCGGTACCTATATCTGAAATGCTTTTCGGCATTTATATCTGAAATGCCTATCGGCACCTATATTTGAAATGCCTACCGGCAACTATATCTGATATGCCTATCGGCACCTATATCTGAAATGCCTATCGGCACCAATTTTTGAAATGCCTATCGGAAACTACATCTGAAATGACTATCGGCACCTATTTTTAAAATGTAAATCGGCAACTATATCTGAAATGCCTATCGGCACCTATATCTGAAATGCCTATCGGCACCTATTTTTGAAATGCCTATCGGAAACTACATCTAAATTGTCTATCAGCACCTATATTTGAAATGCCTATCGGCTTCTATATCTGAAATGCCTATCGGCACCTATTTTTAAAATGCCAATTGGCAACTATATCTGAAATGCCTATCGGCACCTATATCTGAAATGCCTAACGGCACTTATATGTGATATGCCTATCGGCTCCGATATTTTAAATGCCTATCGGCAACTATATCTAAAATGCCTATCGGCATCTATTTCTGAAATGCCTATCGACAAATATATCTGAAATGCCTATCGGCACCTATATCTGAAATGCCTATCGGCACCTATTTTTAAAATGCCAATTGGCAACTATATCTGAAATGCCTATCAGAACCTATATTTGAAATGCCTATCGGCAACCAAATCAGAAATACCTATCGGCACCTATATTTGAAATGCCTATCGGCACCTATATCTGAAATGCCTATCAGCACCTACATTTGAAATGCCTATCGGCAACCAAATCAGAAATGCCTATCGGCACCTATATTTGAAATGCCTATCGGCACCTATATCTGAAATGCCTATCGGCACCTATTTTTAAAATGCCAATCGGCAACTATATCTGAAATGCCTATAAGCACCCATATTTGAAATGCCTATCGGCAACCATATCTGAAATGCCTATTGACACCTATATTTGAAATACCTATCGGCTCCTATATCTGAAATGCTTATCGGCACCTATATCTGAAATGCCTATCGGCACCTATTTTTGAAATGCCTATCGGAAACTACAACTGAAATGACTATCAGCACCTATATTTGAAATGCCTATCGGCAACCAAATCAGAAATGCCTATCGGTACCTATATCTAAAATGCCTTTCGGCATTTATATCTGAAATGCCTATCGGTACCTATATTTGAAATGCCTACCGGCAACTATATCTGATATGCCTATCGGCACCTATATCTGAAATGCCTATCGGCACCAATTTTTGAAATGCCTATCGGAAACTACATCTGAAATGTCTACAGCACCTATATTTGAAATGCCTATCGGCTTCTATATCTGAAATGCCTATCGGCACCTATTTCTGAAATGCCTATCGACAAATATATCTGAAATGCCCATCGACACCTATATTTGAAATGCCTATCGGCACCTATATCTGAAATGCCTATCGGCACCTATTTTTAAAATGCCAATCGGCAACTATATCTGAAATGCCTATCGGCAACTATATCTTAAATGCCTAACGGCACCTATATGTGATATGCCTATCGGCTCCTATATTTTAAATGCTTATCGGCAACTATATCTGAAATGCCTATCGGCATCTATTTCTGAAATGCCTATCGACAAATATATCTGAAATGCCCATCGACACCTATATTTGAAATGCCTATCGGCACCTATATCTGAAATGCCTATCGGCACCTATTTTTAAAATGCCAATCGGCCACTATATCTGAAATGCCTATCAGAACCTATATTTGAAATGCCTATCGGCACCTTTATTTGTAAAGCCTATCGGCACCTATATCTGAAATGCCTATCAGCACCTACATTTGAAATGCCTATCGGCAACCAAATCAGAAATTCCTATCGGCACCTATATTTGATATGCCTATCGGCACCTATATCTGAAATGCCTATTGACACCTATATTTGAAATACCAATCGGCTCTTATATCTGAAATGCCTATCGGTACCTATTTTTAAAATGCCAATCGGCAACTATATCTGAAATGCCCATCGGCACCTATATCTGAAATGCCTATCGGCACCTATATCTGAAATGCCTATCGGCACCTATTTTTGAAATGCCTATCGGAAACTACATCTGAAATACCTATCAGCACCTATATTTGAAATGCCTATCGGCAACCATATCTGGAATGCCTATCGGCACCTATATTGGAAATGCCTATCGGCTTCTATATCTGAAATGCCTATCGGCACCTATTTTTAAAATGCCAATCGGCCACTATATCTGAAATGCCTTTCGGCATTTATATCTGAAATGCCTATCGGCACCTATATTTAAAATGCCTACCGGCAACTATATCTGATATGCCTATCGGCACCTATATCTGAAATGCCTATCGGCACCAATTTTTGAAATGCCTATCGGAAACTACATCTGAAATGACTATCGGCACCTATTTTTAAAATGCCAATCGGCAACTATATCTGAAATGCCTATCGGCACCTATATCTGAAATGCCTATCGGCACCTATTTTTGAAATGCCTATCGGAAACTACATCTAAATTGTCTATCAGCACCTATATTTGAAATGCCTATCGGCTTCTATATCTGAAATGCCTATCGGCACCTATTTTTAAAATGCCAATTGGCAACTATATCTGAAATGCCTATCGGCACCTATATCTGAAATGCCTAACGGCACTTATATGTGATATGCCTATCGGCTCCGATATTTTAAATGCCTATCGGCAACTATATCTAAAATGCCTATCGGCATCTATTTCTGAAATGCCTATCGACAAATATATCTGAAATGCCTATCGGCACCTATATCTGAAATGCCTATCGGCACCTATTTTTAAAATGCCAATTGGCAACTATATCTGAAATGCCTATCAGAACCTATATTTGAAATGCCTATCGGCAACCAAATCAGAAATACCTATCGGCACCTATATTTGAAATGCCTATCGGCACCTATATCTGAAATGCCTATCAGCACCTACATTTGAAATGCCTATCGGCAACCAAATCAGAAATGCCTATCGGCACCTATATTTGAAATGCCTATCGGCACCTATATCTGAAATGCCTATCGGCACCTATTTTTAAAATGCCAATCGGCAACTATATCTGAAATGCCTATAAGCACCCATATTTGAAATGCCTATCGGCAACCATATCTGAAATGCCTATTGACACCTATATTTGAAATACCTATCGGCTCCTATATCTGAAATGCTTATCGGCACCTATATCTGAAATGCCTATCGGCACCTATTTTTGAAATGCCTATCGGAAACTACAACTGAAATGACTATCAGCACCTATATTTGAAATGCCTATCGGCAACCAAATCAGAAATGCCTATCGGTACCTATATCTAAAATGCCTTTCGGCATTTATATCTGAAATGCCTATCGGTACCTATATTTGAAATGCCTACCGGCAACTATATCTGATATGCCTATCGGCACCTATATCTGAAATGCCTATCGGCACCAATTTTTGAAATGCCTATCGGAAACTACATCTGAAATGTCTACAGCACCTATATTTGAAATGCCTATCGGCTTCTATATCTGAAATGCCTATCGGCACCTATTTCTGAAATGCCTATCGACAAATATATCTGAAACGCCCATCGACACCTATATTTGAAATGCCTATCGGCACCTATATCTAAAATGCCTATCGGCACCTATTTTTAAAATGCCAATCGGCAACTATATCTGAAATGCCTATCGGCAACTATATCTTAAATGCCTAACGGCACCTATATGTGATATGCCTATCGGCTCCTATATTTTAAATGCTTATCGGCAACTATATCTGAAATGCCTATCGGCATCTATTTCTGAAATGCCTATCGACAAATATATCTGAAATGCCCATCGACACCTATATTTGAAATGCCTATCGGCACCTATATCTGAAATGCCTATCGGCACCTATTTTTAAAATGCCAATCGGCAACTATATCTGAAATGCCTATCAGAACCTATATTTGAAATGCCTATCGGCACCTTTATTTGTAATGCCTATCGGCACCTATATCTGAAATGCCTATCAGCACCTACATTTGAAATGCCTATCGGCAACCAAATCAGAAATTCCTATCGGCACCTATATTTGATATGCCTATCGGCACCTATATCTGAAATGCCTATTGACACCTATATTTGAAATACCAATCGGCTCTTATATCTGAAATGCCTATCGGTACCTATTTTTAAAATGCCAATCGGCAACTATATCTGAAATGCCCATCGGCACCTATATCTGAAATGCCTATCGGCACCTATATCTGAAATGCCTATCGGCACCTATTTTTGAAATGCCTATCGGAAACTACATCTGAAATACCTATCAGCACCTATATTTGAAATGCCTATCGGCAACCATATCTGGAATGCCTATCGGCACCTATATTGGAAATGCCTATCGGCTTCTATATCTGAAATGCCTATCGGCACCTATTTTTAAAATGCCAATCGGCCACTATATCTGAAATGCCTTTCGGCATTTATATCTGAAATGCCTATCGGCACCTATATTTGAAATGCCTACCGGCAACTATATCTGATATGCCTATCGGCACCTATATCTGAAATGCCTATCGGCACCAATTTTTGAAATGCCTATCGGAAACTACATCTGAAATGACTATCGGCACCTATTTTTAAAATGCCAATCGGCAACTATATCTGAAATGCCTATCGGCACCTATATCTGAAATGCCTATCGGCACCTATTTTTGAAATGCCTATCGGAAACTACATCTAAATTGTCTATCAGCACCTATATTTGAAATGCCTATCGGCTTCTATATCTGAAATGCCTATCGGCACCTATTTTTAAAATGCCAATTGGCAACTATATCTGAAATGCCTATCGGCACCTATATCTGAAATGCCTAACGGCACTTATATGTGATATGCCTATCGGCTCCGATATTTTAAATGCCTATCGGCAACTATATCTAAAATGCCTATCGGCATCTATTTCTGAAATGCCTATCGACAAATATATCTGAAATGCCTATCGGCACCTATATCTGAAATGCCTATCGGCACCTATTTTTAAAATGCCAATTGGCAACTATATCTGAAATGCCTATCAGAACCTATATTTGAAATGCCTATCGGCAACCAAATCAGAATTACCTATCGGCACCTATATTTGAAATGCCTATCGGCACCTATATCTGAAATGCCTATCAGCACCTACATTTGAAATGCCTATCGGCAACCAAATCAGAAATGCCTATCGGCACCTATATTTGAAATGCCTATCGGCACCTATATCTGAAATGCCTATCGGCACCTATTTTTAAAATGCCAATCGGCAACTATATCTGAAATGCCTATAAGCACCCATATTTGAAATGCCTATCGGCAACCATATCTGAAATGCCTATTGACACCTATATTTGAAATACCTATCGGCTCCTATATCTGAAATGCTTATCGGCACCTATATCTGAAATGCCTATCGGCACCTATTTTTGAAATGCCTATCGGAAACTACAACTGAAATGACTATCAGCACCTATATTTGAAATGCCTATCGGCAACCAAATCAGAAATGCCTATCGGTACCTATATCTAAAATGCCTTTCGGCATTTATATCTGAAATGCCTATCGGCACCTATATTTGAAATGCCTACCGGCAACTATATCTGATATGCCTATCGGCACCTATATTTGAAATGCCTATCGGCACCAATTTTTGAAATGCCTATCGGAAACTACATCTGAAATGTCTACAGCACCTATATTTGAAATGCCTATCGGCTTCTATATCTGAAATGCCTATCGGCACCTATTTCTGAAATGCCTATCGACAAATATATCTGAAATGCCCATCGACACCTATATTTGAAATGCCTATCGGCACCTATATCTGAAATGCCTATCGGCACCTATTTTTAAAATGCCAATCGGCAACTATATCTGAAATGCCTATCGGCAACTATATCTTAAATGCCTAACGGCACCTATATGTAATATGCCTATCGGCTCCTATATTTTAAATGCTTATCGGCAACTATATCTGAAATGCCTATCGGCATCTATTTCTGAAATGCCTATCGACAAATATATCTGAAATGCCCATCGACACCTATATTTGAAATGCCTATCGGCACCTATATCTGAAATGCCTATCGGCACCTATTTTTAAAATGCCAATCGGCAACTATATCTGAAATGCCTATCAGAACCTATATTTGAAATGCCTATCGGCAACCAAATCAGAAATGCCTATCGGCACCTTTATTTGTAATGCCTATCGGCACCTATATCTGAAATGCCTATCAGCACCTACATTTAAAATGCCTATCGGCAACCAAATCAGAAATTCCTATCGGCACCTATATTTGATATGCCTATCGGCACCTATATCTGAAATGCCTATTGACACCTATATTTGAAATACCAATCGGCTCTTATATCTGAAATGCCTATCGGTACTTATTTTTAAAATGCCAATCGGCAACTATATCTGAAATGCCCATCGGCACCTATATCTGAAATGCCTATCGGCACCTATATCTGAAATGCCTATCGGCACCTATTTTTGAAATGCCTATCGGAAACTACATCTGAAATACCTATCAGCACCTATATTTGAAATGCCTATCGGCAACCATATCTGGAATGCCTATCGGCACCTATATTGGAAATGCCTATCGGCTTCTATATCTGAAATGCCTATCGGCACCTATTTTTAAAATGCCAATCGGCCACTATATCTTAAATGCCTATCGGCACCTATATCTGAAATACTTATCGGCAACCGAATCAGAAATGCCTATCGGCACCTATATCTGAAATGCCTTTCGGCATTTATATCTGAAATGCCTATCGGCACCTATATTTGAAATGGCTATCGGCACCTTTATTTTAAATGCCTATCGGCAAATATATCTGATATGCCTATCGGCACCTATATCTGAAATGTCTATCGGCACATATTTTTGAAATGCCTATCGGCACCTTTGTTTGAAATGCCTATCGGCACCTATATCTGAAATGCCTATCGGCACCTATTTTTAAAATGCCAATGGACAACTATATCGCAAATGCCTATCAGCACCTATATTTGAAATGCCTATCGGCAACCAAATCAGAAATGCCTATCGGCACCTATATTTAAAATGCCTATCGACACTTATATCTGAAATGCCTATCAGCACCTATATTTGAAATGCCTATCGGCAACCAAATCAGAAATGCCTATCGTCACCTATATTTGAAATGCCTATCGGCACCTATATCTGAAATACCTATCGGCACCTATTTTTAAAATGCCAATCGGCAACTATATCTGAAATGCCTATCAGCACCCATATTTGAAATGCCTATCGGCAACCATATCTGAAATGCCTATCGACACCTATATTTGAATTCCCAATCGGCTTCTATATCTGAAATGCCTTTCGGCACCTATTTTTGAAATGCCTATCGGATACTACATCTGAAATGCCTATCGGCACCTATATTTGAAATGGCAACCATATCTGGAATGCCTATCGGCACCTATATTTGAAATGCCTATCGGCTTCTATATCTGAAATGCCTATCGGCACCTATTTTAAAAATGCCAATCGGCAACTATATCTGAAATGCCTATCGGCACCTATATCTGAAATACCTATCGGCACCTATTTTTGAAATGCCTATTGGAAACTACGTCTGAAATGCCTATCAGCACCTATATTTGAAATGCCTATCAGCAACCAAATCAGAAATGCCTATCGGCACCTATATCTGAAATGCCTTTCGGCATTTATATCTGAAATGCCTATCGGCACCTATATCTGAAATGCCTATCGGCACCTATTTTTGAAATGCCTATCGGAAACTACATCTGAAATGCCTATCGGCACTTATATTTGAAATGCCTATCGGCACCTATATCTGAAATACCTATCGGCACCTATTTTTGAAATGCCTATTGGAAACTACGTCTGAAATGCCTATCAGCACCTATATTTGAAATGCCTATCAGCAACCAAATCAGAAATTCCTATCGGCACCTATATCTGAAATGCCTATTGGCACCTATTTTTGAAATGCCTATCGAAAACTACATCTGAAATGCCTATCAGCACCTATATTTGAAATGCCTATCGCTAACCATATCTGGAATGCCTATCGGCACCTATATTTGAAATGCCTATCGGCTTCTATATCTGAAATGCCTATCGGCACCTATTTTTAAAATGCTAATCGGCAACTATATCTGAAATGCTTATCGGCACCTATATCTAAAATGCCTATCGGCACCTATTTTTGAAATGCCTATCGGAAACTACATCTGAAATGACTATCAGCACCTATATTTGAAATGCCTATCGGCAACCAAATCAGAAGTGCCTATCGGTACCTATATCTGAAATGCCTTTCGGCATTTATATCTGAAATGCCTATCGGCACCTATATTTGAAATGCCTACCGGCAACTATATCTGATATGCCTATCGGCACCTATATCTGAAATGCCTATCGGCACCTATTTTTGAAATGCCTATCGGAAACTACATCTGAAATGTCTATCAGCACCTATATTTGAAATGCCTATCGGCTTCTATATCTGAAATGCCTATCGGCACCTATTTTTAAAATGCCAATTGGCAACTATATCTAAAATGCCTATCGGCACCTATATCTGAAATGCCTAACGGCACCTATATTTGATATGCCTATCGGCTCCTATATTTTAAATGCCTATCGGCAACTATATCTGAAATGCCTATTGGCATCTATTTCTGAAATGCCTATCGACAAATATATCTGAAATGCCTATCGGCACCTATATTTAAAATGCCTATCGGCACCTATATCTGAAATGCCTATCGGCACCTATTTTTAAAATGCCAATCGGCAACTGTATCTGATATGCCTATCAGAACCTATATTTGAAATGCCTAACGGCAACCAAATCAGAAATGCCTATCGGCACCTATATTTGAAATGCCTATCGGCACCTAT
Organism: Venustoraphidia nigricollis; assembly: GCA_034508555.1. Classification (NCBI taxonomy): domain Eukaryota; kingdom Metazoa; phylum Arthropoda; class Insecta; order Raphidioptera; family Raphidiidae; genus Venustoraphidia; species Venustoraphidia nigricollis. The sequence continues at coordinate 190,546 of JAVRKA010000255.1, forward strand.
ATCTGAAATGCCTATCAGCACCTACATTTGAAATGCCTATCGGCAACCACATCAGAAATGCCTATCGGCACCTATATTTGAAATGCCTATCGGCACCTATATCTGAAATGCCTATCGGCACCTATTTTTAAAATGCCAATCGGCAACTATATCTGAAATGCCTATTAGCAACCATATTTGAAATGCCTATCGGCAACCATATCTGAAATGCCTATTGACACCTATATTTGAAATACCTATCGGCTCCTATATCTGAAATGCCTATCGGCACCTATATCTGAAATGCCTATCGGCACCTATTTTTGAAATGCCTATCGGAAACTACATCTGAAATGCCTATCAGCACCTATATTTGAAATGCCTATCGGCAACCATATCTGGAATGCCTATCGGCACCTATATTTGAAATGCCTATCGGCTTCTATATCTGAAATGCCTATCGGCACCTATTTTTAAAATGCCAATCGGCAACTATATCTGAAATGCCTATCGGCACCTGTATCTGAAATACCTATCGGCAACCAAATCAGAAATGCCTATCGGCACCTATATCTGAAATGCCTTTCTGCATTTATATCTGAAATGCCTATCGGCACCTATATTTGAAATGGCTATCGGCACCTTTATTTTAAATGCCTATCGGCAACAATATCTGATATGCCTATCGGCACCTATATCTGAAATGTCTATCGGCACCTATTTTTTAAATGCCTATCGGCACCTTTATTTGAAATGCCTATCGGCACCTATATCTGAAATGCCTATCGGCACCTATTTTTAAAATGCCAATCGGCAACTATATCGCAAATGCCTATCAGCACCTATATTTGAAATGCCTATCGGCAACCAAATCAGAAATGCCTATCAACACCTATATTTAAAATGCCTATCGGCACTTATATCTGAAATGCCTATCAGCACCTATATTTGAAATGCCTTAGGCAACCAAATCAGAAATGCCTATCGTCACCTATATTTGAAATGCCTATCGGCACCTATATCTGAAATGCCTATCAGCACCTATGTTTGAAATGCCTATCGGCAACCAAATCAGAAATGCCTATCGGCACCTATATTTGAAATGCCTATCGGACACCAAATCAGTAATGCCTATCGGCACCTATATTTGAAATGCCTATCGGCACCTATATCTGAAATGCATTTCGGCATATATATCTGAAATGCCTATCGGCACCTATATTTGAAATGCCTATCGGCACCTATATTTTAAATGCCTATCGGCAACTATATCTGATATGCCTATCGGCATCTATTTCTAAAATTGCCTATTGGCCACTATATCTGAAATGCCTATCGGCACTTATATTTGAAATGCCTACCCTCACCTATATCTGTGATGCCTATCGGCACCTGTTTTTAAAATGCCAATCGGCAACTATATCTGAAATTCCTATCAGGACCCATTTTTGAAATGCCTATCGGCAACCTAATCTGAAATGCCTATCGACACCTATATTTGAAATACCTTTCGGCTTCTATATCTGAAATGCCTATCGGCAACTATTTTTAAAATGCTAATCGGCAACTATATCTGAAATGCTATCGGCACCTATATTTGAAATGCCTATCGGCAACCATATCTGGAATGCCTATCGGCACCTATATTTGAAATGCCTATAAACTTCTATATCTGAAATGCCTATCGGCACCTATTTTTAAAATGCCTATCGGCAACTATATTTGAAATGCTTATCGGCACATATATCTGAAATGCCTCTCGGCACCTATTTTTTAAATGCCTATCGGAAACTACATCTGAAATGCCTATCAGCACCTATATTTGAAATGCCTATCGGCAACCAAATCAGAAATGCCTATCGGTACCTATATCTTAAATGCCTTTCGGCATTTATATCTGAAATGCCTATCGGCACCTATATTTGAAATGCCTATCGGCACCTATATTTTAAATGCCTATCGGCAACTATATCTGATATGCCTATCGGCATCTATATCTGAAATGCCTATCGGCACTTATATTTGGAATGCCTATCGGCACCTATATCTGAAATGCCTATCAGCACCTATATTTGAAATGCCTATCGGCAACTATATTTGAAATGCCTTTCAGCATTTATATCTGAAATGCCTATCGGCACCTATATTTGATATGCCTATCGGCACCTATATTTTAAATGCCTATCGGCAACTATATCTGAAATCCTTATCGGCATCTATTTCTGAAATGCCTATTGGCAACTATATCTGAAATGCCTATCGGCACCTATATTTGAAATGCCTATCGACACCTATAACTGAAATGCCTATCGGCACCTATTTTTAAAATGCCAATCGGCAACTATATCTGAAATGCCTATCAGCACCTATATTTGAAATGCCTATCGGCAATCAAATCAGAAATGCCTATCGACACATATATTTGAAATGCCTATTGGCACCTATATCTGAAATGCCTATCAGCACCTATATTTGAAATGCCTATCGGCAACCAAATCAGAAATGCCTATCGACACATATATTTGAAATGCCTATTGGCACCTATATCTGAAATGCCTATCGGCACCTATTTTTAAAATGCCAATCGGCAACTTTATCTGAAATGCCTATCAGCACCCATATTTGAAATGCCTATCGGCACCTATATCTGAAATGCCTATCGGCACCAATTTTTGAAATGCCTATCGGAAACTACATCTGAAATGACTATCGGCACCTATTTGTTAAAATGCCAATCGGCAACTATATCTGAAATGCGTTCGGCACCTATATCTGAAATGCCTATCGGCACCTATTTTTGAAATGCCTATCGGAAACTACATCTGAAATGCCTATCAGCACCTATATTTGAAATACCTATCGGCTTCTATATCTGAAATGCCTATCGGCACATATTTTTAAAATGCCAATCGGCAACTATATCTGAAATGCCTATCGGCACCTATATGTAAAATGCCTATCGGCACCTAGTTTTGAAATGCCTATCGGAAACTACATCTGAAATGTCTATCAGCATCTATAATTGAAAGGCCTATAGGCAACCATATCTGGAATGCTTATCGGCACCTATATTTGAAATGCCTATCGGCTTCTATATCTGAAATGCCTATCGGCACCTATTTTTGAAATGCCTATCGGAAACTACATCTGAAATGCCTATCAGCACCTATATTTGAAATGCCTATCGGCAACCAAATCAGAAATGCCTATCGGCACCTATATCTGAAATGCCTTTCGGCATTTATATCTGAAATGCCTTACTGCACCTATATTTGAAATGCCTATCGGCACCTATATTTTAAATGCCTATCGGCTACTATATCTTATATGCCTATCGGCACCTATATCTGAAATGCCTATTGGCACCTATTTTTGAAATGCCTATCGGAAACTACATCTGAAATGCCTATTAGCACCTATATTTGAAATGCCTATCGGCAACCATATCTGAAATGCCTATCGACACCTATATTTGAAATACCTATCGGCTTCTATATCTGAAATGCCTATCAGCACCTATTTTTAAAATGCCAATCGGCAACTATATCTGAAATGCCTATCGGCACCTATATTTGAAATACCTATCGGCTTCTATATCTGAAATGCCTATCGGCACCTATTTTTGAAATGCCTATCGGAAACTACATCTGGAATGCCTATCAGCAACTACATTTGAAATGCCTATCGGCAACCATATCTGAAATGCCTATCGACACCTATATTTGAAATACCTATCGGCTTCTATATCTGAAATGCCTATCGGCACCTATTTTTAAAATGCCAATCGGCAACTATATCTGAAATGCCTATCGGCACCTATATCTGAAATGCCTATCCGCACCTATTTTTGAAATGCCTATCGGAAACTACATCTGAAATGCCTATCAGCAACTACATTTGAAATGCCTATCGGCAACCATATCTGAAATGCCTATCGACACCTATATTTGAAATACCTATCGGCTTCTATATCTGAAATGCCTATCGGCACCTATTTTCGAAATGCCTATCGGAAACTACATCTGAAATGCCTATCAGCAACTACATTTGAAATGCCTATCGGCAACCATATCTGAAATGCCTATCGACACCTATATTTGAAATACCTATCGGCTTCTATATCTGAAATGCCTATCGGCACCTATTTTTAAAATGCCAATCGGCAACTATATCTGAAATGCCTATCGGCACCTATATCTGAAATGCCTATCGGCACCTATATTTGAAATACTTATCGGCTTCTATATCTGAAATGCCTATCGGCACCTATTTTTGAAATGCCTATCGGAAACTACATCTGAAATGCCTATCAGCAACTACATTTGAAATGCCTATCGGCAACCATACCTGAAATGCCTATCGACACCTATATTTGAAATACCTATCGGCTTCTATATCTGAAATGCCTATCGGCACCTATTTTTAAAATGTCAATCGGCAACTACATCTGAAATGCCTATCGGCACCTATATCTGAAATGCCTATCCGCACCTATTTTTGAAATGCCTATCGGAAACTACATCTGAAATGCCTATCAGCAACTGCATTTGAAATGCCTATCGGCAACCATATCTGAAATGCCTATCGACACCTATATTTGAAATACCTATCGGCTTCTATATCTGAAATGCCTATCGGCACCTATTTTTGAAATACCTATCGGAAACTACATCTGGAATGCCTATCAGCAACTACATTTGAAATGCCTATCGGCAACCATATCTGAAATGCCTATCGACACCTATATTTGAAATACCTATCGGCTTCTATATCTGAAATGCCTATCGGCACCTATTTTTAAAATGCCAATCGGCAACTATATCTGAAATGCCTATCGGCACCTATATCTGAAATGCCTATCCGCACCTATCTTTGAAATGCCTATCGGAAACTACATCTGAAATGTCTATCAGCAACTACATTTGAAATGCCTATCGGCAACCATATCTGAAATGCCTATCGACACCTATATTTGAAATACCTATCGGCTTCTATATCTGAAATGCCTATCGGCACCTATTTTTGAAATACCTATCGGAAACTACATCTGAAATGCCTATCAGCAACTACATTTGAAATGCCTATCGGCAACCATATCTGAAATGCCTATCGACACCTATATTTGAAATACCTATCGGCTTCTATATCTGAAATGCCTATCGGCACCTATTTTTGAAATGCCTATCGGAAACTACATCTGAAATGCCTATCATCACCTATATTGAAATGTCTATCGGCAACGATATCTGAAATGCCTATCGAAACCTATATTTGAAATGCCTATCGGCTTCTATATCTGAAATGCCTATCGGCACCTATTTTTAAAATGCCAATCGGCAACTATATCTGAAATGCCTATCAGCACCTATATCTGAAATGCCTATCGGCACCTATTTTTGAAATGCCTATCGGAAACTACATCTGAAATGCCTATCAGCACCTATATTTGAAATGCCTATCGGCAACCAAATCAGAAATGCCTATCGGCACCTATATTTGAAATGCCTTTCGGCATTTATATCTGAAATGCCTATCGACACCTATATTTGAAATGCCTATCGGCTTCTATATCTGAAATGCCTATCGGCACCTATTTTTAAAATGCCAATCGGCAACTATATCTGAAATGCCTATCAGCACCTATATCTGAAATGCCTATCGGCACCTATTTTTGAAATACCTATCGGAAACTACATCTGAAATGCCTATCATCACCTATATTGAAATGTCTATCGGCAACGATATCTGAAATGTCTATCGACACCTATATTTGAAATGCCTATCGGCTTCTATATCTGAAATGCCTATCGGCACCTATTTTTAAAATGCCAATCGGCAACTATATCTGAAATGCCTATCAGCACCTATATCTGAAATGCCTATCGGCACCTATTTTTGAAATGCCTATCGGAAACTACATCTGAAATGCCTATCAGCACCTATATTTGAAATGCCAATCGGCGACCAAATCAGAAATGCCTATCGGCACCTATATTTGAAATGCCTTTCGGCCTTTATATCTGAAATGCCTATCGGCACCTATATTTGAAATGCCTGTCGGCACCTATATTTTAAATGCCTATCGGCAACTATATCTGATATGCCTATCGGCACCTATATCTGAAATGCCTATCGGCACCTATTTTTGAAATGCCTATCGGAAACTACATCTAAAATGCCTATCGGCACCTATTTTTGAAATGCCTATCGGCACCTATATTTGAAATGCCTATCGGCACCTATAACTGAAATGCCTATCGGCACCTATTTTTAAAATGCCAATCGGCAACTATATCTGAAATGCCTATCAACAGCCATATTTGAAATGCCTATCGGCAACCATATCTGAAATGCCTATCGACACCTATATTTGAAATACCTATCGGCTTCTATATCTGAAATACCTATCGGCACCTACTTTTCAAAAGCCAATCGGCAACTATATCTGAAATGCCTATCGGCACATATATCTGAAATGCCTATCGGCACCTGTTTTTGAAATGCCTATCGGAAACTACATCTGAAATGCCTATCAGCACCTATATTTGAAATGCCTATCGGCAACTATATCTGAAATGCCTTTCGGCACCTTTATTTGAAATGCCTATCGGCTTCTATATCTGAAATGCCTATCGGCACCTACTTTTCAAATGCCAATCGGCAACTATATCTGAAATGCCTATCGGCACCTATATCTGAAATGCCTATCGGCACCTATTTTTGAAATGCCTATCGGAAACTACATCTGAAATGCCTATCAGCACCTATATTTGAAATGCTTATCGGCAACCAAATCAGAAATGCCTATCGGCACCTATATCTGAAATGCCTTTCGGCATTTATATCTGAAATGCTTATAGGCACCTATATTTGAAATGCCTATCCTCACCTATATTTTAATGCCTATCGGCAACTATATCTGATATGCCTATCGGCACCTATATCTGAAATGCCTATCGGCACCTATTTTGGAAATGCCTATCGGAAATTACATCTGAAATGCCTATCGGAAACTACATCTGAAATGCCTATCAGCACCTATATTTGAAATGTCTATCGGCCACCATATCTGAAATGCCTATCGGCACCTATATTTGAAATGCCTATCGGCTTCTATATCTGAAATACCTATCGGCACCTATATTTAAAATGCCAATCGGCAACTATATCTGAAATGCCTATCGGCACCTATATCTGAAATGCCTATCGGCACCTATTTTTGAAAAGCCTATCGGAAACTACATCTGAAATGCCTATCAGCACCTATATTTGAAATGCTTATCGGCAACCAAATCAGAAATGCCTATCGGCACCTATATCTGAAATGCCTTTCGGCATTTATATCTAAAATGCCTATCGGCACCTATATTTGAAATTCCTATCGGCACCTATATTTTAAATGCCTATCGGCAACCATATCTGATATGCCTATCGGCACCTATATCTGAAATGCCTATCGGCACCTATTTTTAAAATGCCAATCGGCAACTATATCTGAAATGCCTAACGGCACCTATATCTGAAATGCCTATCGGCACCTATTTTTGAAATGCCTATCGGTAACTTCATCTGAAATGCCTATCAGCACCTATATTTGAAATGCCTATCGGCAACCGTATCTGGAATGCCTATCGGCACCTATATTTGAAATGCCTATCGGATTCTATATCTGAAATGCCTATAGGCACCTATATCTGAAATGCCTATCGGCACCTATTTTTGAAATGCCTATCTTAAACTACATCTGAAATGCCTATCAGCACCTATATTTGAAATGCCTATCGGCAACCAAATCAGAAATGCCTATCGGCACCTATATCTGAAATGCCTTTCGGCATTTATATCTGAAATGCCTATCGGCACCTATATATGAAATGCCTATCGGCACCCATATTTTAAATTGCTTTCGGCAACTATATCTGATATGCCTATCGGCACCTATATCTGAAATCCCTATCGGCATCTATTTTTGAAATGCCTATCGGAAACTACATCTAAATTGCCTATCGGCACCTATTTTTAAAATGCCAATCGGCAACTATATCTGAAATGCCTATCGGCACCTATATCTGAAATGCCTATCGGCACCTATATTTGAAATGCCTATCGGCTTCTATATCTGAAATGCCTATCGGCACCTATTTTTAAAATGCCAATCGGCAACTATATCTGAAATGCCTATCAGCACCTATATTTGAAATGCTTATCGGCAACCAAATCAGAAATGCCTATCGGCACCTATATCTGAAATGCCTTTCAGCATTTATATCTGAAATGCCTATCGGCACCTATATTTGAAATGCTTATCGGTACCTATAATTTAAATGCCTATCGGCAACTATATCTGATATGCCTACCGGCACCTATATCTTAAATGCCTATCGGCACCTATTTTGGAAATGCCTATCGGAAACTACATCTGAAATGTCTATCAGCACCTATATTTGAAATGCCTATCGGCAACCATATCTGGAATGCCTATCGGCATCTATATTTAAAAAGCCTATCGGCAACCGTATCTGGAATGCCTATCGGCACATATATTTGAAATGCCAATCGGCTTCTATATCTGAAATGCCTATCATCACCTATTTTTAAAATGCCAATCGGCAACTATGTCTGAAATGCCTATCGGCACCTATATCTGAAATGCCTATCGGCACTTATTTTTGAAATGCCTATCAAAAACTACATCTGAAATGCCTATCAGCACCTATATTTGAAATCCCTATCGGAAACCAAATCAGAAATGCCTATCGGCACCAATATCTGAAATGCCTTTCAGCATTTATATCTGAAATGCCTATCGGCACCTATATTTGAAATGGCTATCGGCACCTATATTTTAAATGCCTATCGGCAACTATATCTGATATGCCTATCGGCACCTATATCTGAAATGCCTATCGGCACCTATTTTTAAAATGCCTATCGGAAACTACATCTGAAATGCCTATCGGCCCCTATTTTTAAAATGCCAATTGGCAACTATATCTGAAATGCCAATCGGTACCTATTACTGAAATGCCTATCGGCACCTATTTTTGAAATGCCTATCGGAAACTACATCTGAAATGCCTATCATCACCTATATTGAAATGTCTATCGGCAACGATATCTGAAATGCCTATCGACACCTATATTTGAAATGCCTATCGGCTTCTATATCTGAAATGCCTATCGGCACCTATTTTTAAAATGCCAATCGGCAACTATATCTGAAATGCCTATCAGCACCTATATCTGAAATGCCTATCGGCACCTATTTTTGAAATGCCTATCGGAAACTACATCTGAAATGCCTATCAGCACCTATATTTGAAATGCCTATCGGCAACCAAATCAGAAATGCCTATCGGCACCTATATTTGAAATGCCTTTCGGCATTTATATCTGAAATGCCTATCGGCACCTACATTTGAAATGCCTGTCGGCACCTATATTTTAAATGCCTATCGGCAACTATATCTGATATGCCTATCGGCCCCTATATCTGAAATGCCTATCGGCACCTATTTTTGAAATGCCTATCGGAAACTACATCTGAAATGCCTATCAGCACCTATATTTGAAATGTCTATCGGCAACCATATCTGAAATGCCTATCGACACCTATATTTGAAATACCTATCGGCTTCTATATCTGAAATGCCGATCGGCACCTATTTTTAAAATGCCAATCGGCAACTCTATCTGAAATCCCTATCGGCACCTATATCTGAAATGCCTATCGGCACCTATTTTTGAAATGCCTATCGGCACCTATATTTGAATTGCCTACCGGCACCTATATCTGAAATGCCTATCGGCACCTATTTTTAAAATGCCAATCGGCAACTATATCTGAAATGCCTATCAACACCCATATTTGAAATGCCTATCGGCAACCATATCTGAAATGTCTATCGACACCTATATTTGAAATACCTATCGGCTTCTATATCTGAAATGCCTATCGGCACCTATTTTTAAAATGCCAATCGGCAACTATATCTGAAATGCCTATCGGCACCTATATCTGAAATGCCTATCGGCACCTATTTTTGAAATGCCTATCGGAAACTACATCTGAAATGCCTATCAGCACCTATATTTGAAATGCTTATCGGCAACCAAATCAGAATTGCCTATCGGCACCTATATCTGAAATGCCTTTCGGCATTTATATCTGAAATGCTTATAGGCACCTATATTTGAAATGCCTATCGGCACCTATATTTTAAATGCCTATCGGCAACTATATCTAATATGGCTATCGGCACCTATATCTGAAATGCCTATCGGCACCTATTTTGGAAATGCCTATCGGAAACTACATCTGAAATGCCTATCGGAAACTACATCTGAAATGCCTATCAGTACCTATATTTGAAATGCCCATCGGCAACCATATCTGAAATGCCTATCGGCACCTATATTTGAAATGCCTATCGGCTTCTATATCTGAAATACCTATCGGCACCTATTTTTAAAATGCCAATCGGCAACTATATCTGAAATGCCTATCGGCACCTATATGTGAAATGCCTATCGGCACCTATTTTTGAAATGCCTATCGGAAACTACATCTGAAATGCCTATCAGCACCTATATTTGAAATACTTATCGGCAACCAAATCAGAAATGCCTATCGGCACCTATATCTGAAATGCCTTTCGGCATTTATATCTGAAATGCCTATCGGCACCTATTTTTGAAATGCCTATCGGAAACTACATCTGAAATGCCTATCATCACCTATATTGAAATGTCTATCGGCAACGATATCTGAAATGCCTATCGGCAACCAAATCAGAAATGCCTATCGGCACCTATATTTGAAATGCCTTTCGGCATTTATATCTGAAATGCCTATCGGCACCTATATTTGAAATGCCTGTCGGCACCTATATTTTAAATGCCTATCGGCAACTATATCTGATATGCCTATCGGCACCTATATCTGAAATCCCTATCGGCACCTATTTTTGAAATGCCTATCGGAAACGACATCTGAAATGCCTATCAGCACCTATATTTGAAATGTCTATCGGCAACCATATCTGAAATGCCTATCGACACCTATATTTGAAATACCTATCGGCTTCTATATCTGAAATGCCTATCGGCACCTATTTTTAAAATGCCAATCGGCAACTCTATCTGAAATCCCTATCGGCACCTATATCTGAAATGCCTATCGGCACCTATTTTTGAAATGCCTATAGGCACCTATATTTGAAATGCCTATCGGCACCTATATCTGAAATGCCTATCGGCACCTATTTTTAAAATGCCAATCGGCAACTATATCTGAAATGCCTATCAACACCCATATTTGAAATGCCTATCGGCAACCATATCTGAAATGCCTATCGACACCTATATTTGAAATACCTATCGGCTTCTATATCTGAAATGCCTATCGGCACCTATTTTTGAAATGCCTATCGGGAACTACATCTGAAATGCCTATCAGCACCTATATTTGAAATGCCTGTCGGCACCTATATTTTAAATGCCTATCGGCAACTATATCTGAAATGCCTATCGGCACCTATATCTGAAATGCCTATCGGCACCTATTTTTAAAATGCCAATCGGCAGCTATATCTGAAATGCCTACCAGCAAGCATACTTGTAATGCCTATCGGCAACCATATCTGAAATGCCTATCGACACCTATATTTGAAATACCTATCGGCTTCTATATCTGAAATACCTATCGGCACATATTTTTAAAATGCCAATCGGCAACTATATCTGAAATGCCTATCGGCACCTATATCTGAAAAGCCTATCGGCACCTATTTTTGAAATGCCTATCGGAAACTACATCTGAAATGCCTATCAGCACCTATATTTGAAATGCCTATCGGCAACCGTATCTGGAATGCATATCGGCACCTATATTTGAAATGCTTATCGGCTTCTATATCTGAAATGTCTATCGGCACCTATTTTTAAAATGCCAATCGGCAAATATATCTGAAATGCCTATCGCCACCTATATCTGAAATGCCTATCGGCACCTATTTTTGAAATGCCTATCGGAAACTACATCTGAAATGCCTATCAGCACCTATATTTGAAATGCCTATCGGCAACCAAATCAGAAATGCCTATCGGCAGCTATATGTAAAATGCCTTTCGGCATTTATATCTGAAATGCCTATCGGCACCTATATATAAAATGCCTAACGGCAACTATATTTTAAATGCCTTTCGGCAACTATATCTGATATGCCTATCGGCACCTATATCTGATATGCCTATCGGCACCTATTTTTGAAATGCCTATCGGAAACTACATCTGAAATGCCTATCGGCACCTATTTTTAAAATGCCAATCGGCAACTATATCTGAAATGCCTATCGGCACCTATATCTGTAAAGCCTATCGGCACCTATTTTTGAAGTGCCTATCGGAAAATACATCTGAAATGCCTATCAGCACCTATATTTGAAATGCCCATCGGCAACCATATCTGAAATGCCTATCGACACCTATATTTGAAATACCTATCGGCTTCTATATCTGAAATGCCTATCGGCACCTATTTATAAAATGCCAATCGGCAACTATATCTGAAATGCCTATCGGCACCTATATCTGAAATGCCAATCGCACCTATTTTTGAAATGCCTATCGAAAACTACTTTTGAAATGCCTATCAGCACCTATATTTGAAATGCCTATCGGAAACCAAATCAGAAATGCCTATTGGCACCTATATCTGAAATGCCTTTCGGCATTTATATCTGAAATGCCTATCGGCACTTATATTTGAAATGCCTATCGGCACCTATATTTTAAATGCCTATCGGTAAATATATCTGATATGCCTATCGGCATCTATTTCTGAAATGCCTATCGGCAACCATATCTGAAATGCCTATCGACACCAATATTTGAAATACCTATCGGCTTTTATATCTGAAATGCCGACCGGCACCTATTTTTAAAATGCCAATCGGCAACTATATCTGAAATGCCTATCGGTACCTATATCTGAAATGCCTATCGGCACCTATTTTTGAAATGCCTATCGGAAACTACATCTGAAATGCCTATCAGCACCTATATTTGGAATGCCTATCGGCAACCGTATCTGGAATGCCTATCGGCACCTATATTTGAAATGCCTATCATCTTCTATATCTGAAATGCCTATCGGCACCTATATTTGAAATGCCTATCGGCACCTATATTTTAAATGCCTATCGGCAACTATATCTGATATGCCTATCAGCACCTATATCTTAAATGCCTATCGGCACCTATTTTTGAAATGCCTATCGGAAACTACATCTGAAATGCCTATCGGCACCTATTTTTAAAATGCCAATCGGCAACTATATCTGAAATGCCAATCGGCACAAATATCTGAAATGCTTATCGGCACCTATTTTTGAAATGCCTATCGGAAACTACACCTGAAATGCCTATCAGCACCTATATTTGAAATGTCTATCGGCAACATTATCTGATATGCCATTCGACACCTATATTTGAAATACCTATCGGCTTCTATATTTGAAATGCCTATCGGCACCTATTTTTAAAATGCCAATCGGCAACTATATCTGAAATGCCTATCGGCACCTATACTGAAATGCCTATCGGCACCTATTTTTGAAATGCCTATCGGCAACCAAATCAGAAATGCCTATCGGCACCTATATTTGAATTGCCTATCGGCACCTTAATCTGAAATGCCCATCGGCACCTATTTTTAAAATGCCAATCGGCAACTATATCTGAAATGCCTATCAACACCCATATTTGAAATGCCTATCGGCAACCATATCTGAAATGCCTATCGACACCTATATTTGAAATACCTATCGGCTTTTATATCTGAGATGCCTATCGGCACCTATTTTTAAAATGCCAATCGGCAACTATATCTGAAATGCCTATCGGCACCTATATCTGAAATGCCTATCGGCACCTATTTTGGAAATGCCTATCGGAAACTACATCTGAAATGCCTATCAGCACCTATATTTGAAATGCCTATCGGCAACCATATCTGAAATGCCTATCGGCACCTATTACTGAAATGCCTATCGGCACCTATTTTTGAAATGCCTATCGGAAACTACATCTGAAATGCCTATCAGCACCTATATTTGAAATGCCTATCGGCAGCCATATCTGAAATGCCTATCTGCACCTATTTTTGAAATGCCTATCGGAAACTACATCTGAAATGCCTATCAGCACCTATATTTGAAATGCTTATCGGCAACCAAATCAGAAATGCCTATGGGCACCTATATCTGAAATGCCTTTCGGCATTTATATCTGAAATGCCTATCGGCACCTATATAAGAAATGCCTATCGGCACTTATATTTTAAATTGCTTTCGGCAACTATATCTGATATGCCTATCGGCACCTATATTTGAAAACCCTATCGGCACCTATTTTTGAAATGCCTATCGGAAACTACATCTGAAATGCCTATCGGCACCTATTTAAAAATGCCAATCGGCATCTATATCTGAAATGCCTATCGGCACCTATATCTGAAATGCCTATCGGCACCTATTTTTTAAATGCCGATCGGAAACTACATCTGAAATGCCTATCAGCACCTATATTTGAAATGCCTATCGGCAACCATATCTGAAATGCCTATCGACACCTATATTTGAAATACCTATCGGCTTCTATATCTGAAATGTCTTTCGGCACCTATTTTTAAAATGCCAATCGGCAGCTATATCTGAAATGCCTACCAGCAAGCATACTTGAAATGCCTATCGGCACCTATTTTGGAAATGCCTATCGGAAACTACATCTGAAATGCCTATCGGCACCTATTTTTAAAATGCCAATCGGCAACTATATCTGAAATGCCTATCGGCACCTATATCTGAAATGCCTATCAGCACCTATTTTTGAAATGCCTATCGGAAACTACATCTGAAATGCCTATCAGCACCTATATCTGAAATGCCTATCGGCAACCATATCTGGAATGCCTATCGGCACCTACATTTGAAATGCCTATCGGCTTCTATATCTGAAATGCCTATCGGCACCTATTTTTAAAATGCCAATCGGCAACTATATCTGAAATGCCTATCGGCACCGATTTTTAAAATGCCTATCGGAACCTACATCTGAAATGCCTATGAGCACCTTTATTTAAAATGCCTATCGGCAACCAAATCGGAAATGCCTATCGGCACCTATATCTGAAATGCCTCTCGGCATTTATATCTGAAATGCCTATCGGCACCTATTTTTGAAATGCCTATCGGCACTTATTTTTAAAATGCCAATCGGCAACTATATCTGAAATGCCAATCGGCATCTATATCTGAAATGCCTATCGGCACCTATTTTTAAAATGCCAATCGGCAACTATATCTGAAATGCCTATCGGTACCTATATCTGAAATGCCTATCGGCACCTATTTTTGAAATGCCTATCGAAAACTACATCTGAAATGCCTATCAGCACCTATATTTGGAATGCCTATCGGCAACCGTATCTGGAATGCCTATCGGCACCTATATTTGAAATGCCTATCGGCTTCTATATCTGAAATGCCTATCGGCACCTCTATTTGAAATGCCTATCGGCACGTATATTTTAAATGCCTGTCGGCAACTATATCTGATATGCCTATCAGCACCTATATCTGAAATACCTATCGGCACATATTTTTGAAATGCCTAGCGGAAACTACATCTGAAATGCCTATCGGCACCTATTTTTAAAATGCCAATCGGCAACTATGTCTGAAATGCCAATCGGCACCTATATCTGAAATGCCTATCGGCACCTATTTTTGAAATGCCTATCGGAAACTACATCTGAAATGCCTATCAGCACTTATATTTGAAATGTCTATCGGCAATTATATCTGAAATGCCTATCGACACCTATATTTGAAATACCTATCGGCTTCTATATTTGAAATGCCTTTCGGCACCTATTTTTAAAATGCCAATCGGCAACTATATCTGAAATGCCTATCGGCACCTATATCTAAAATGCCTATCGGCACCAATTTTTGAAATGCCTATCGGAAACTACATCTGAAATGCCTATCAGCACCTATATTTGAAATGCCTATCGGCAACCAAATCAGAAATGCCTATCGGGACCTATATTTGAAATGCCTATCGGCTTCTATATCTGAAATGCCTATCGGCACCTATTTTTAAAATGCCAATCGGCAACTATATCTGAAATGCCTATCAGCACCTATATCTGAAATGCCTATCGGCACCTATTTTTGAAATGCCTATCGGAAACTACATCTGAAATGCCTATCAGCACCTATATTTGAAATGCCTATCGGCAACCAAATCAGAAATGCCTATCGGCACCTATATTTGAAATGCCTTTCGGCATTTATATCTGAAATGCCTATCGGCACCTACATTTGAAATGCCTGTCGGCACCTATATTTTAAATGCCTATCGGCAACTATATCTGATATGCCTATCGGCCCCTATATCTGAAATGCCTATCGGCACCTATTTTTGAAATGCCTATCGGAAACTACATCTTAAATGCCTATCAGCACCTATATTTGAAATGTCTATCGGCAACCATATCTGAAATGCCTATCGACACCTATATTTGAAATACCTATCGGCTTCTATATCTGAAATGCCGATCGGCACCTATTTTTAAAATGCCAATCGGCAACTCTATCTGAAATCCCTATCGGCACCTATATCTGAAATGCCTATCGGCACCTATTTTTGAAATGCCTATCGGCACCTATATTTGAATTGCCTACCGGCACCTATATCTGAAATGCCTATCGGCACCTATTTTTAAAATGCCAATCGGCAACTATATCTGAAATGCCTATCAACACCCATATTTGAAATGCCTATCGGCAACCATATCTGAAATGTCTATCGACACCTATATTTGAAATACCTATCGGCTTCTATATCTGAAATGCCTATCGGCACCTATTTTTAAAATGCCAATCGGCAACTATATCTGAAATGCCTATCGGCACCTATATCTGAAATGCCTATCGGCACCTATTTTTGAAATGCCTATCGGAAACTACATCTGAAATGCCTATCAGCACCTATATTTGAAATGCTTATCGGCAACCAAATCAGAATTGCCTATCGGCACCTATATCTGAAATGCCTTTCGGCATTTATATCTGAAATGCTTATAGGCACCTATATTTGAAATGCCTATCGGCACCTATATTTTAAATGCCTATCGGCAACTATATCTAATATGGCTATCGGCACCTATATCTGAAATGCCTATCGGCACCTATTTTGGAAATGCCTATCGGAAACTACATCTGAAATGCCTATCGGAAACTACATCTGAAATGCCTATCAGTACCTATATTTGAAATGCCCATCGGCAACCATATCTGAAATGCCTATCGGCACCTATATTTGAAATGCCTATCGGCTTCTATATCTGAAATACCTATCGGCACCTATTTTTAAAATGCCAATCGGCAACTATATCTGAAATGCCTATCGGCACCTATATGTGAAATGCCTATCGGCACCTATTTTTGAAATGCCTATCGGAAACTACATCTGAAATGCCTATCAGCACCTATATTTGAAATACTTATCGGCAACCAAATCAGAAATGCCTATCGGCACCTATATCTGAAATGCCTTTCGGCATTTATATCTGAAATGCCTATCGGCACCTATTTTTGAAATGCCTATCGGAAACTACATCTGAAATGCCTATCATCACCTATATTGAAATGTCTATCGGCAACGATATCTGAAATGCCTATCGGCAACCAAATCAGAAATGCCTATCGGCACCTATATTTGAAATGCCTTTCGGCATTTATATCTGAAATGCCTATCGGCACCTATATTTGAAATGCCTGTCGGCACCTATATTTTAAATGCCTATCGGCAACTATATCTGATATGCCTATCGGCACCTATATCTGAAATCCCTATCGGCACCTATTTTTGAAATGCCTATCGGAAACGACATCTGAAATGCCTATCAGCACCTATATTTGAAATGTCTATCGGCAACCATATCTGAAATGCCTATCGACACCTATATTTGAAATACCTATCGGCTTCTATATCTGAAATGCCTATCGGCACCTATTTTTAAAATGCCAATCGGCAACTCTATCTGAAATCCCTATCGGCACCTATATCTGAAATGCCTATCGGCACCTATTTTTGAAATGCCTATAGGCACCTATATTTGAAATGCCTATCGGCACCTATATCTGAAATGCCTATCGGCACCTATTTTTAAAATGCCAATCGGCAACTATATCTGAAATGCCTATCAACACCCATATTTGAAATGCCTATCGGCAACCATATCTGAAATGCCTATCGACACCTATATTTGAAATACCTATCGGCTTCTATATCTGAAATGCCTATCGGCACCTATTTTTGAAATGCCTATCGGGAACTACATCTGAAATGCCTATCAGCACCTATATTTGAAATGCCTGTCGGCACCTCTATTTTAAATGCCTATCGGCAACTATATCTGAAATGCCTATCGGCACCTATATCTGAAATGCCTATCGGCACCTATTTTTAAAATGCCAATCGGCAGCTATATCTGAAATGCCTACCAGCAAGCATACTTGTAATGCCTATCGGCAACCATATCTGAAATGCCTATCGACACCTATATTTGAAATACCTATCGGCTTCTATATCTGAAATACCTATCGGCACATATTTTTAAAATGCCAATCGGCAACTATATCTGAAATGCCTATCGGCACCTATATCTGTAAAGCCTATCGGCACCTATTTTTGAAATGCCTATCGGAAACTACATCTGAAATGCCTATCAGCACCTATATTTGAAATGCCTATCGGCAACCGTATCTGGAATGCATATCGGCACCTATATTTGAAATGCTTATCGGCTTCTATATCTGAAATGTCTATCGGCACCTATTTTTAAAATGCCAATCGGCAAATATATCTGAAATGCCTATCGCCACCTATATCTGAAATGCCTATCGGCACCTATTTTTGAAATGCCTATCGGAAACTACATCTGAAATGCCTATCAGCACCTATATTTGAAATGCCTATCGGCAACCAAATCAGAAATGCCTATCGGCAGCTATATGTAAAATGCCTTTCGGCATTTATATCTGAAATGCCTATCGGCACCTATATATAAAATGCCTAACGGCAACTATATTTTAAATGCCTTTCGGCAACTATATCTGATATGCCTATCGGCACCTATATCTGATATGCCTATCGGCACCTATTTTTGAAATGCCTATCGGAAACTACATCTGAAATGCCTATCGGCACCTATTTTTAAAATGCCAATCGGCAACTATATCTGAAATGCCTATCGGCACCTATATCTGTAAAGCCTATCGGCACCTATTTTTGAAGTGCCTATCGGAAAATACACCTGAAATGCCTATCAGCACCTATATTTGAAATGCCCATCGGCAACCATATCTGAAATGCCTATCGACACCTATATTTGAAATACCTATCGGCTTCTATATCTGAAATGCCTATCGGCACCTATTTATAAAATGCCAATCGGCAACTATATCTGAAATGCCTATCGGCACCTATATCTGAAATGCCAATCGCACCTATTTTTGAAATGCCTATCGAAAACTACTTTTGAAATGCCTATCAGCACCTATATTTGAAATGCCTATCGGAAACCAAATCAGAAATGCCTATTGGCACCTATATCTGAAATGCCTTTCGGCATTTATATCTGAAATGCCTATCGGCACTTATATTTGAAATGCCTATCGGCACCTATATTTTAAATGCCTATCGGTAAATATATCTGATATGCCTATCGGCATCTATTTCTGAAATGCCTATCGGCAACCATATCTGAAATGCCTATCGACACCAATATTTGAAATACCTATCGGCTTTTATATCTGAAATGCCGACCGGCACCTATTTTTAAAATGCCAATCGGCAACTATATCTGAAATGCCTATCGGTACCTATATCTGAAATGCCTATCGGCACCTATTTTTGAAATGCCTATCGGAAACTACATCTGAAATGCCTATCAGCACCTATATTTGGAATGCCTATCGGCAACCGTATCTGGAATGCCTATCGGCACCTATATTTGAAATGCCTATCATCTTCTATATCTGAAATGCCTATCGGCACCTATATTTGAAATGCCTATCGGCACCTATATTTTAAATGCCTATCGGCAACTATATCTGATATGCCTATCAGCACCTATATCTTAAATGCCTATCGGCACCTATTTTTGAAATGCCTATCGGAAACTACATCTGAAATGCCTATCGGCACCTATTTTTAAAATGCCAATCGGCAACTATATCTGAAATGCCAATCGGCACAAATATCTGAAATGCTTATCGGCACCTATTTTTGAAATGCCTATCGGAAACTACACCTGAAATGCCTATCAGCACCTATATTTGAAATGTCTATCGGCAACATTATCTGATATGCCATTCGACACCTATATTTGAAATACCTATCGGCTTCTATATTTGAAATGCCTATCGGCACCTATTTTTAAAATGCCAATCGGCAACTATATCTGAAATGCCTATCGGCACCTATACTGAAATGCCTATCGGCACCTATTTTTGAAATGCCTATCGGCAACCAAATCAGAAATGCCTATCGGCACCTATATTTGAAATGCCTATCGGCACCTTAATCTGAAATGCCCATCGGCACCTATTTTTAAAATGCCAATCGGCAACTATATCTGAAATGCCTATCAACACCCATATTTGAAATGCCTATCGGCAACCATATCTGAAATGCCTATCGACACCTATATTTGAAATACCTATCGGCTTTTATATCTGAGATGCCTATCGGCACCTACTTTTAAAATGCCAATCGGCAACTATATCTGAAATGCCTATCGGCACCTATATCTGAAATGCCTATCGGCACCTATTTTGGAAATGCCTATCGGAAACTACATCTGAAATGCCTATCAGCACCTATATTTGAAATGCCTATCGGCAACCATATCTGAAATGCCTATCGGCACCTATTACTGAAATGCCTATCGGCACCTATTTTTGAAATGCCTATCGGAAACTACATCTGAAATGCCTATCAGCACCTATATTTGAAATGCCTATCGGCAGCCATATCTGAAATGCCTATCTGCACCTATTTTTGAAATGCCTATCGGAAACTACATCTGAAATGCCTATCAGCACCTATATTTGAAATGCTTATCGGCAACCAAATCAGAAATGCCTATGGGCACCTATATCTGAAATGCCTTTCGGCATTTATATCTGAAATGCCTATCGGCACCTATATAAGAAATGCCTATCGGCACTTATATTTTAAATTGCTTTCGGCAACTATATCTGATATGCCTATCGGCACCTATATTTGAAAACCCTATCGGCACCTATTTTTGAAATGCCTATCGGAAACTACATCTGAAATGCCTATCGGCACCTATTTAAAAATGCCAATCGGCATCTATATCTGAAATGCCTATCGGCACCTATATCTGAAATGCCTATCGGCACCTATTTTTTAAATGCCGATCGGAAACTACATCTGAAATGCCTATCAGCACCTATATTTGAAATGCCTATCGGCAACCATATCTGAAATGCCTATCGACACCTATATTTGAAATACCTATCGGCTTCTATATCTGAAATGTCTTTCGGCACCTATTTTTAAAATGCCAATCGGCAGCTATATCTGAAATGCCTACCAGCAAGCATACTTGAAATGCCTATCGGCACCTATTTTGGAAATGCCTATCGGAAACTACATCTGAAATGCCTATCGGCACCTATTTTTAAAATGCCAATCGGCAACTATATCTGAAATGCCTATCGGCACCTATATCTGAAATGCCTATCAGCACCTATTTTTGAAATGCCTATCGGAAACTACATCTGAAATGCCTATCAGCACCTATATCTGAAATGCCTATCGGCAACCATATCTGGAATGCCTATCGGCACCTACATTTGAAATGCCTATCGGCTTCTATATCTGAAATGCCTATCGGCACCTATTTTTAAAATGCCAATCGGCAACTATATCTGAAATGCCTATCGGCACCGATTTTTAAAATGCCTATCGGAACCTACATCTGAAATGCCTATGAGCACCTTTATTTAAAATGCCTATCGGCAACCAAATCGGAAATGCCTATCGGCACCTATATCTGAAATGCCTCTCGGCATTTATATCT
The DNA here is from genome assembly GCA_034508555.1 of Venustoraphidia nigricollis. Lineage (NCBI taxonomy): Eukaryota > Metazoa > Arthropoda > Insecta > Raphidioptera > Raphidiidae > Venustoraphidia > Venustoraphidia nigricollis. The sequence continues at coordinate 212,712 of JAVRKA010000255.1, forward strand.
GAAATGCCTATCGGCACCTATTTTTGAAATGCCTATCGGCACTTATTTTTAAAATGCCAATCGGCAACTATATCTGAAATGCCAATCGGCATCTATATCTGAAATGCCTATCGGCACCTATTTTTAAAATGCCAATCGGCAACTATATCTGAAATGCCTATCGGTACCTATATCTGAAATGCCTATCGGCACCTATTTTTGAAATGCCTATCGAAAACTACATCTGAAATGCCTATCAGCACCTATATTTGGAATGCCTATCGGCAACCGTATCTGGAATGCCTATCGGCACCTATATTTGAAATGCCTATCGGCTTCTATATCTGAAATGCCTATCGGCACCTCTATTTGAAATGCCTATCGGCACGTATATTTTAAATGCCTGTCGGCAACTATATCTGATATGCCTATCAGCACCTATATCTGAAATACCTATCGGCACATATTTTTGAAATGCCTAGCGGAAACTACATCTGAAATGCCTATCGGCACCTATTTTTAAAATGCCAATCGGCAACTATATCTGAAATGCCAATCGGCACCTATATCTGAAATGCCTATCGGCACCTATTTTTGAAATGCCTATCGGAAACTACATCTGAAATGCCTATCAGCACTTATATTTGAAATGTCTATCGGCAATTATATCTGAAATGCCTATCGACACCTATATTTGAAATACCTATCGGCTTCTATATTTGAAATGCCTTTCGGCACCTATTTTTAAAATGCCAATCGGCAACTATATCTGAAATGCCTATCGGCACCTATATCTAAAATGCCTATCGGCACCAATTTTTGAAATGCCTATCGGAAACTACATCTGAAATGCCTATCAGCACCTATATTTGAAATGCCTATCGGCAACCAAATCAGAAATGCCTATCGGGACCTATATTTGAAATGCCTATCGGCAACTATATTGAAATGCCTTTCGGCATTTATTTCTGAAATGCCTATCGGCACCTATATTTGATATGCCTATCGGCACCTATATTTTAAATGCCTATCGGCAACTATATCCAAAATGCCTATCGGCATCTATTTCTGAAATGCCTATCGGCAACTATATCTGAAATGCCTATCGGCACCTATATTTGAAATGCCTATCGGCACCTATATCTGAAATGCCTATCGGCACCTATTTTTGAAATGCCTATCGGAAACTACATCTGAAATGCCTATCAGCAACTACATTTGAAATGCCTATCGGCAACCATATCTGAAATGCCTATCGACACCTATATTTGAAATACCTATCGGCTTCTATATCTGAAATGCCTATCGGCACCTATTTTTGAAATACCTATCGGAAACTACATCTGAAATGCCTATCAGCAACTACATTTGAAATGCCTATCGGCAACCATATCTGAAATGCCTATCGACACATATTTGAAATACCTATCGGCTTCTATATCTGAAATGCCTATCGGGACCTATTTTTAAAATGCCAATCGGCAACTATACCTGAAATGCCTATCGGCACCTATATCTGAAATGCCTATCGGCACCTATTTTTGAAATGCCTATCGAAAACTACATCTGAAATGCCTATCAGCACCTATATTTAAAATGCCTATCGCTAACCATATCTGGAATGCAATCGGCACCTATATTTGAAATGCCTATCGGCTTCTATATCTGAAATGCCTATCGGCACCTATTTTTAAAATGCCAATCGGCAACTATATCTGAAATGCTTATTGGCACCTATATCTGAAATGCCTATCGGCACCTATTTTTGAAATGCCTATCGGAAACTACATCTGAAATGCCTATCAGCACCTATATTTGAAATGCCTATCGGTAACCAAATCAGAAATGCCTATCGGTACCTATATCTGAAATGCCTTTCGGCATTTATATCTGAAATGCCTATCGGCACCTATATTTGAAATGCCTATCGGCACCTATATTTTAAATGGCTATCGGCTTCTATATCTGATATGCCTATCGGCACCTATATCTGAAATGCCTATTGGCACCAATTTTTGAAATGCCTATCGGAAACTACATCTGAAATGCCTATCGGCACCTATTTTTAAAATGCCAATCGGCAACTATAACTGAAGTGCCTATCGGCACCTATATCTGAAATGCCTATCGGCACCTATTTTTGTAATGCCTATCGGAAACTACATCTGAAATGTCTATCAGCACCTATTTTTAAAATGCCAATTGGCAACTATATCTGAAATGCCTATCGGCACCTATATCTGAAATGCCTATCGGCACCTATATTTGATATGCCTATAGGCTCCTATATTTTAAACGCCTATCGGCAACTATATCTGAAATGCCTATCGGCATCTATTTCTGAAATGCCTATCGGCAAATATATCTGAAATGCCTATCGGCACCTATATTTGAAATGCCTATCGGCACCTATATCTGAAATGCCTATCGTCACCTATTTTTAAAATGCCAATAGGCAACTATATCTGAAATGCCTATCGGCACCTATATTTGAAATGCCTATCGGCACCTATATCTGAAATGCCTATCAGAACCTACATTTGAAATGCCTGTCGGCAACCAAATCAGAAATGCCTATCGGCACCTATATTTGAAATGCCTATCGGCACCTATATCTGAAATGCCTATCGGCACCTATTTTTAAAATGCCAATCGGCAACTATATCTGAAATGCCTATCAGCACCCATATTTGAAATGCCTATCGGCAACCATATCTGAAATGCATATCGACACCTATATTTGAAATACCTATCGGCTTCTATATCTAAAATGCCTATCGGCACCTATTTTTAAAATGCCAATCGGCAACTATATCTGAAATGCCAATCGGCACCTATATCTGAAATGCCTATCGGCACCTATATCTGAAATGCCTATCGGCACCTATTTTTGAAATGCCTATCGGAAACTACATCTGAAATGCCTATCAGCACCTATATCTGAAATGCCTATCGGTACCTATTTTTGAAATGCCTATCGGTAACCACATCTGAAATGCCTATCAGCACCTATATTTGAAATGCCTATTGGCAACCAAATCAGAAATTCCTATCGGCACCTATATCTGAAATGCCTTTCGGCACCTATATCTGAAATGCCTATCGGCACCTATTTTTGAAATGCCTATCGGCACCTATGTTTGAAATGCCTATCGGCACCTATATCTGAAATGCCTATCGGCACCTATTTTTAAAATGCCAATCGGCAACTATATCTGAAATGCCTATCAGCACCTATATTTGAAATGCCTATCGGCAACCAAATCAGAAATGCCTATCGGCACCGATATTTGAAATGCCTATAGGCACTTATATCTGAAATGCCTATCAGCACCTATATTTGAAATGCCTATCGGCAACCAAATCAGAAATGCCTATCGGCCCTTATAATTGAAATGCCTATCGGCACCTATATCTGAAATACCTATCGGCACCTATTTTTAAAATGCCAATCGGCACCTATATCTGAAATGCCTATCAGCACCTATATCTGAAATGCCTATCGGCACCTATTTTTTTAATGCCTATCGGAAACTACATCTGAAATGCCTATCAGCACCTATATTTGAAATGCCTATCGGCAACCAAATCAGAAATGCCTATCGGGACCTATATTTGAAATGCCTATCGGCAACTATATTGAAATGCCTTTCGGCATTTATTTCTGAAATGCCTATCGGCACCTATATTTGATATGCCTATCGGCACCTATATTTTAAATGCCTATCGGCAACTATATCCGAAATGCCTATCGGCATCTATTTCTGAAATGCCTATCGGCAACTATATCTGAAATGCCTATGGGCACCTATATTTGAAATGCCTATCGGCACCTATATCTGAAATGCCTATCGGCACCTATTTTTAATATGCCAATCGGCAACTATATCTGAAATGCCTATCGGCACCTATATTTGAAATGAGTATCGGCAACCAAATCGGAAATGCCTAACGGCACGTATATTTGAAATGCTTATCGGCACCTATATCTGAAATGCCTATCAGCACCTATATTTGAAATGCCTATCGGCAACTATATTTGAAATGCCTTTCGGCATTTATATCTGAAATGCCTATCGGCACCTATATTTGATATGCCTATCGGCACCTATATTTTAAATACCTATCGGCAACTATATCTGAAATGCCTATCGGTATCTATTTCTGAAATGCCTATCGGAAACTATATCTGAAATGCTTATCGGCACCTATATTTGAAATGCCTATCGGCACCTATATCTGAAATGCCTATCGGCACCTATATTTAAAATGCCTATCGGCACCTATATCTGAAATGCCTATCGGCATCTATTTTTAAAATGCCAATAGGCAACTATATCTGAATTGCCTATCAGCATCTATATTTGAAATGAGTATCGGCAACCAAATCAGAAAAGCCTAACGGCACGTATATTTGAAATGCCCATCGGCACCTATATCTGAAATGCCTATCGGTATATATTTCTGAAATGCCTATCGGCAACTATATCTGAAATGCCTATCGGCACCTATATTTGAAATGCCTATCGGCACCTATATCTGAAATGCCTATCGGCACCTATTTTTAGAATGCCAATCTGCAACTATATCTGAAATGCCAATCAGCACCTATATTTGAAATGCCCATTCGGCAACCAAATCGGAAATGCCTATCGGCACCTATATTTGAAATGCCTATCGGCACCTATATCTGAAATGCCTATCAGCACCTATATTTGAAATGCCTATCGGCAACCAAATCAGAAATGCCTATCGGCACCTATATTTGAAATGCCTATCGGCACCTTTATCTGAAATGCCTATCAGCACCTATTTTTAAAATGCCAATCGGCAACTATATCGGAAATGCCTATCGGCACCTATATCTGAAATGCCTATCGGCACCTATTTTTGAAATGCCAATCGGAAACTACATCTAAAATGCCTATCAGCACCTATATTTGAAATGCCTATCGGCAACCATATCTGGAATGCCTATCGGCACCTATATTTGAAATGCCTATCGGCTTCTATATCTGAAATGCCTATCGGCACCTATTTTTAAAATGCCAATCGGCAACTATATCTCAAATGCCTATCGGCACCTATATCTGAAATGCCTATCGGCACCTATTTTTGAAATGCCTATCGGAAACTACATCTGAAATTCCTATCAGCACCTATATTTGAAATGCCTATCGGCAACCAAATCAGAAATGCCTATCAGCACCTATATCTGAAATGCCTTTCGGCATTTATATCTGAAATGCCTTTTAGCACCTATATTTGAAATGCCTATCGGCACCTATATTTTAAATGCCTATCGTAAACTATATCTGATATGCCTATCGGCACCTATATCTGAAATGCCTATCGGCACCTATTTTTGAAATGGCTACCGGAAACTACATCTGAAATGCCTATCGGCACCTATTTTTAAAATGCCAATCGGCACCTATATCTGAAATGCCTATCGACACCTATATTTGAAATACCTATCGGCTTCTATATCTGAAAAGCCTATCGGCGCCTATTTTTAAAATGCCAATCGGCAACTATATCTGAAATACTTACCGGCACCGAAATCTGAAATGCCTATCGGCACCTATTTTTGAAATGCGTATCGGAAACTACATCTGAAATGCCTAACAGCACCTAAATTTGAAATGCTTATCGGCAACCATATCTGGAATGCCTATCGGCACCTATATTTGAAATGCCTATCGGCGACTATATCTGAAATGCCTATCGGCACCTATTTTTAAAATGCCAATCAGCAACTATATCTGAAATGCCTACCGGCACCTATTTTTGAAATGCCTATCGGAAACTACATCTGAAATGCCTATCAGCACCTATATTTGAAATGCCTATCGGTAACCAAATCAGAAATGCCTATCGGTACCTATATCTGAAATGCCTTTCGGCATTTATATCTGAAATGCCTATCGGCACCTATATTTGAAATGCCTATCGGCACCTATATTTTAAATGCCTATCGGCGGCTATATCTGATATGCCTATCGGCACCTATATCTGAAATGCCTATCGGCACCAATTTTTGAAATGCCTATCGGAAACTACATCTGAAATGCCTATTGGCACCTATTTTTAAAATGCCAATCGGCAACTATATCTGAAGTGCCTATCGGCACCTATATCTGAAATGCCTATCGGCACCTATTTTAGTAATGCCTATCGGAAACTACATCTGAAATGTCTATCAGCACCTATTTTTAAAATGCCAATTGGCAACTATATCTGAAATGCCTATCGGCACCTATATCTGAAATGCCTATCGGCACCTATATTTGATATGCCTATGGGCTCCTATATTTTAAATGCCTATCGGCAACTATATCTGAAATGCCTATCGGCATCTATTTCTGGAATGCCTATCGGCAAATATATCTGAAATGCCTATCGGCACCTATATTTGAAATGCCTATCGGCACCTATATCTGAAATGCCTATCGTCACCTATTTTTAAAATGCCAATAGGCAACTATATCTGAAATGCCTGTCGGCACCTATATTTGAAATGCCTATCGGCACCTATATCTGAAATGCCTATCAGCACCTACAATTGAAATGCCTGTCGGCAACCAAATCAGAAATGCCTATCGGCACCTATATTTGAAATGCCTATCGGCACCTATATCTGAAATGCCTATCGGCACCTATTTTTAAAATGCCAATCGGCAACTATATCTGAAATGCCTATCAGCACCCATATTTGAAATGCCTATCGGCAACCATATCTGAAATGCATATCGACACCTATATTTGAAATACCTATCGGCTTCTATATCTAAAATGCCTATCGGCACCTATTTTTAAAATGCCAATCGGCAACTATATCTGAAATGCCAATCGGCACCTATATCTGAAATGCCTATCGGCACCTATATCTGAAATGCCTATCGGCACCTATTTTTGAAATGCCTATCGGAAACTACATCTGAAATGCCTATCAGCACCTATATTTGAAATGCCTATCGGCAAACATATCTGGAATGCCTATCGGCACCTATATTTGAAATGCTTATCGGCTTCTATATCTGAAATGCCTATCGGCACCTATTTTTAAAATGCCAATCGGCAACTATATCTAAAATGCCTATCGGCACCTATATCTGAAATGCCTATCGGTACCTATTTTTGAAATGCCTATCGGTAACCACATCTGAAATGCCTATCAGCACCTATATTTGAAATGCCTATTGGCAACCAAATCAGAAATTCCTATAGGCACCTATATCTGAAATGCCTTTCGGCACCTATATCTGAAATGCCTATCGGCACCTATTTTTGAAATGCCTATCGGCACCTATGTTTGAAATGCCTATCGGCACCTATATCTGAAACGCCTATCGGCACCTATTTTTAAAATGCCAATCGGCAACTATATCTGAAATGCCTATCAACACCTATATTTGAAATGCCTATCGGCAACCAAATCAGAAATGCCTATCGGCACCGATATTTGAAATGCCTATCGGCACTTATATCTGAAATGCCTATCAGCACCTATATTTGAAATGCCTATCGGCAACCAAATCAGAAATGCCTATCGGCACCTATAATTGAAATGCCTATCGGCACCTATATCTGAAATACCTATCGGCACCTATTTTTAAAATGCCAATCGGCACCTATATCTGAAATGCCTATCAGCACCTATATCTGAAATGCCTATCGGCACCTATTTTTTTAATGCCTATCGGAAACTACATCTGAAATGCCTATCAGCACCTATATTTGAAATGCCTATCGGCAACCAAATGAGAAATGCCTATCGGGACCTATATTTGAAATGCCTATCGGCAACTATATTGAAATGCCTTTCGGCATTTATTTCTGAAATGCCTATCGGCACCTATATTTGATATGCCTATCGGCACCTATATTTTAAATGCCTATCGGCAACTATATCCAAAATGCCTATCGGCATCTATTTCTGAAATGCCTATCGGCAACTATATCTGAAATGCCTATCGGCACCTATATTTGAAATGCCTATCGGCACCTATATCTGAAATGCCTATCGGCACCTATTTTTAAAATGCCAATCGGCAACTATATCTGAAATGCCTATCAGCACCTATATTTGAAATGAGTATCGGCAACCAAATCGGAAATGCCTAACGGCTCGTATATTTGAAATGCTTATCGGCACCTATATCTGAAATGCCTATCAGCACCTATATTTGAAATGCCTATCGGCAACTATATTTGAAATGCCTTTCGGCATTTATATCTGAAATGCCTATCGGCACCTATATTTGATATGCCTATCGGCACCTATATTTTAAATACCTATCGGCAACTATATCTGAAATGCTTATCGGTATCTATTTCTGAAATGCCTATCGGAAACTATATCTGAAATGCTTATCGGCACCTATATTTGAAATGCCTATCGGCACCTATATCTGAAATGCCTATCAGCACCTATATTTGAAATGCCTATTGGCACTATATTTGAAATGCCTTTCGGGATTTATATCTGAAATGCTCATCGGCACCTTTATTTGATATGCCTATCAAAACCTATATTTTAAATGCCTATCGGCAACTATATCTGAAATGCCTATCGGCATCTATTTCTGAAATGCCTATCGGCAACTATATCTGAAATGCCTATCGGCACCTATATTTAAAATGCCTATCGGCACCTATATCTGAAATGCCTATCGGCATCTATTTTTAAAATGCCAATAGGCAACTATATCTGAATTGCCTATCAGCATCTATATTTGAAATGAGTATCGGCAACCAAATCAGAAAAGCCTAACGGCACGTATATTTGAAATGCCTATCGGCACCTATATCTGAAATGCCTATCGGTATATATTTCTGAAATGCCTATCGGCAACTATATCTGAAATGCCTATCGGCACCTATATTTGAAATGCCTATCGGCACCTATATCTGAAATGCCTATCAGCACCTATTTTTAAAATGCCAATCGGCAACTATATCGGAAATGCCTATCGGCACCTATATCTGAAATGCCTATCGGCACCTATTTTTGAAATGCCAATCGGAAACTACATCTAAAATGCCTTTCAGCACCTATATTTGAAATGCCTATCGGCAACCATATCTGGAATGCCTATCGGCACCTATATTTGAAATGCCTATCGGCCTCTATATCTGAAATGCCTATCGGCACCTATTTTTGAAATGCCTATCGGAAACTACATCTGAAATTCCTATCAGCACCTATATTTGAAATGCCTATCGGCAACCAAATCAGAAATGCCTATCGGCACCTATATCTAAAATGCCTTTCGGCATTTATATCTGAAATGCCTATTAGCACCTATATTTGAAATGCCTATCGGCACCTATATTTTAAATGCCTATCGTAAACTATATCTGATATGCCTATCGGCACCTATATCTGAAATGCCTATCGGCACCTATTTTTGAAATGGCTATCGGAAACTACATCTGAAATGCCTATCGGCACCTATTTTTAATATGCCAATCGGCAACTATATCTGAAATGCCTATCGGCACCTATATCTGCAATGCCTATCGACACCTATATTTGAAATACCTATCGGCTTCTATATCTGAAAAGCCTATCGGCGCCTATTTTTAAAATGCCAATCGGCAACTATATCTGAAATGCTTACCGGCACCGAAATCTGAAATGCCTATCGGCACCTATTTTTGAAATGCGTATCGGAAACTACATCTGAAATGCCTAACAGCACCTAAATTTGAAATGCTTATCGGCAACCATATCTGGAATGCCTATCGGCACCTATATTTGAAATGCCTATCGGCGACTATATCTGAAATGCCTATCGGCACCTATTTTTAAAATGCCAATCAGCAACTATATCTGAAATGCCTACCGGCACCTAAATCTGAGATGCCTATCGGCACCTATTTCTGAAATGCGTATCGGAAACTACATCTGAAATGCCTATCGGCACCTATATCTAAACTGCCTATCGGCACCTATTTTTGAAATGCCTATCGGAAACTACATCTGAAATGCCTATCAGCACCTATATTTGAGATGCCTATCGGCAACCATATCTGAAATGCCTATCGACACCTATATTTGAAATACCTATCGGCTTCTATATCTAAAAGCCTATCGGCACCTATTTTTGAAATGCGTATCGGAAACTACATCTGAAATGCCTAACAGCACCTAAATTTGAAATGCCTATCGGCAACCATATCTGGAATGCTTATCGGCACCTATATTTGAAATGCCTATCGGCTTCTATATCTGAAATGCCTATCGGCACCTATTTTTAAAATGCCAATCGGCAACTATATCTGAAATGCCTATCGGCACCTATATCTGAAATGCCTATCGGCACCTATATCTGAAATGCCTATCGGCACCTATATCTGAAATGCCTATCGGAAACTACATTTGAAATGCCTATCGGCAACCAAATCAGAAATGCCTATCGGCACCTATATTTGAAATGAGTATCGGCAACCAAATCAGAAATGCCTAACGGCACGTATATTTGAAATGCCTATCGGCACCTATATCTGAAATGCCTATCAGCACCTATATTTGAAATGCCTATCGGCAACTATGTTTGAAATGCCTTTCGGCATTTATATCTGAAATGCCTATCGGAACCTATATTTGATATGCCTATCGGCACCTATATTTTAAATGCCTATCGGCAACTATATCTGAAATGCCTATCGGTATCTATTTCTGAAATGCCTATCGGCAACTATATCTGAAATGCCTATCGGCACCTATATTTGATATGCCTATCGGCACCTATATTTTAAATGCCTATCGGCAACTATATCTGAAATGCCTATCGGTATCTATTTCTGAAATGCCTATCGGCAACCAAATCGGAAATGCCTATCGGCAACCAAATCGGAAATGCCTATCGGCATCTATATTTAAAATGCCAATCGGCAGCTATATCTGAAATGCCTATCGGCACCTATATCTGAGATGCCTATCGGCACCTATTTTTAAAATGCCTATCGGAAACTACATCTGAAATGTCTATCAGCATCTATATTTGAAACGCCTATCGGCAACCATATCTGGAATGCCTATCGGCACCTACATTTGAAATGCCTATCGGCTTCTATATCTGAAATGCCTATCGGCACCCTTTTTTTTAAAATGCCAATCGGCAAATATATCTGAAATGCCTATCGGCACCTATATCTGAAATGCCTATCGGCACCTATTTTTGAAATGCCTATCGGAAACTACATCTGAAATGCCTATCAGCACCTATATCTGAAATGCCTATCGGCAACCAAATCAGAAATGCCTATCGGCACCTATATTTGCAATGCCTATCGGCAACTATATTTGAAATGCCTTTCGGCATTTATATCTGAAATGCCTATCGGCACCTATATTTGATATGCCTATCGGCACCTATATTTTAAATGCCTATCGGCAACTATATTTGAAATGCTTATCGGTTTCTATATCTGAAAAGCCTATCGGCACCTATATTTGAGATGCCTATCGGCAACCATATCTAAAATGCCTATCGACACCTATATTTGAAATACCTATCGGCTTCTATATCTGAAAAGTCTATCGGCACCTATATCTGAACTGCCTATCGGCACCTATTTTTGAAATGCCTATCGGAAACTACATCTGAAATGCCTATCAGCACCTATATTTGAGATGCCTATCGGCAACCATATCTGAAATGCCTATCGACACCTATATTTGAAATACCTATCGGCTTCTATATCTGAAAAGCCTATCGGCACCTATTTTTAAAATGCCAATCGGCAACTATATCTGAAATGCCTACCTGCACCTAATTCTGAAATGCCTATCGGCACCAATTTTGAAATGCGTATCGGAAACTACATCTGAAATGCCTAACAGCACCTAAATTTGAAATGCCTATCGGCAACCATATCTGGAATGCTTATCGGCACCTATATTTGAAATGCCTATCGGCTTCTATATCTGAAATGCCTATCGGCACCTATTTTTAAAATGCTAATCGGCAACTATATCTGAAATGCCTATCGGCACCTATTTTTGAGATGCCTATCGGAAACTACATTTGAAATGCCTGTCAGCACCTATATTTGAAATGCCTATCGGCACCTATATCTGAAATGCCTATCGGCACCTATTTTTAAAATGCCAATCGGCAACTATATGTGAAATGCCTATCAGCACCTATATTTGAAATGAGTATCGGCAACCAAATCAGAAATGCCTAACGGCACGTATATCTGAAATGCCTATCGGAACCTATATTCGATATGCCTATCGGCACCTATATTTTAAATGCCTATCGGCAACTATATCAAAAATGCCTATCGGTATCTAGTTCTGAAATGCCTATCGGCACCTATATTTGAAATGCCTATCGGCACCTATATCTGAAATGCCTATCGGTACCTTTTTTTAAAATGCCAATCTGCAACTATATCTGAAATTCCTATCAGCATCTATATTAGAAATGCCTATCGGCAACCAAATCGGAAATGCCTATCGGCAACCAAATCGGAAATGCCTATCGGCACCTATATTTAAAATGCCTATCGGCACCTATATCTGAAATGCCTATCAGCACCTATATTTGAAATGCCTATCGGCAACCAAATCAGAAATGCCTATCGGCACCTATATTTGAAATGCCTATCGGCACCTATATTTGAAATTTCTATCGGCACCTATTTTTTAAATGCCAATCGGAAACTACATCTAAAATGCCTATCAGCACCTATATTTGAAATGTCTATCTGCAACCATATCTGGAATGCCTATCGGCACCTATATTTGAAATGCCTATAGGCTTTATCCGGACTCATTCTACACTGTATTCGCAGTATTTAGAGAATAAAGTATATTTATTATTATATCTGAAATGCCTATCGGCACCTATTTTCAAAATGCCAATCGGCAACTATATCTCAAATGCCTATCGGCACCTATATTTGAAATGCATATCGGCACCTATTTTTGAAATGCCTATCGGAAACTACATCTAAAATGCCTATCAGCACCTATATTTGAAATGCCTATCGGCAACCAAATCAGAAATGCCTATCGGCACCTATATCTGAAATGCCTTTCGGCATTTATATCTGAAATGCCTATCGACACCTATATTTGAAATGCCTATCGGCACCTATATTTTAAATGCCTATCGGCAACTATATCTGATATGCCTATCGGCACCTATATCTGAAATGCCTATCGGCACCTATTTTTGAAATGCCTATCGGCACCTATTTTTGAAATGCCTATCGGAAACTACATCTGAAATGCCTATCGGCACCTATTTTTAAAATGCCAATCGGCAACTATATCTGAAATGCCTATCGGCACCTATATCTGAAATGCCTATCGGCACCTATTTTTGAAATGCCTATCGGAAACTACATCTGAAATGCCTATCAGCACCTATATTTGAAATGCCTATCGGCACCTATATTTTAAATGCCTATCGGCAACTATATCTGAAATGCCTATCGGTATCTATTTCTGAAATGCCTATCGGCAACTATATCTGAAATGCCTATCGGCACCTATATTTGAAATGCCTATCGGCACCTATATCTGAAATGCCTAACGGCACCTTTTTTTAAAATGCCAATCTGACACTATATCTGAAATGCCTATCAGCACCTATATTTGAAATTCCTATCGGCAACCAAATCAGAAATGCCTATCGGCACCTATATTTGAAATGCCTATCGGCACCTATATCTGAAATGCCTATCGGCACCTATTTTTTAAATGCCAATCGGAAACTACATCTGAAATGCCTATCAGCACCTATATTTGAAATGCCTATCTGCAACCATATCTGGAATGCCTATCGGCACCTATATTTGAAATGCCTATAGGCTTCTATATCTGAAATGCCTATCGGCACCTATTTTTAAAATGCCAATCGGCAACTATATCTCAAATGCCTATCGGCACCTATATCTGAAATGCATATCGGCACCTATTTTTGAAATGCCTATCGGAAACTACATCTTAATGCCTATCAGCACCTATATTTGAAATGCCTATCGGCAACCAAATCAGAAATGCCTATCGGCACCTATATCTGAAATGCCTTTCGGCATTTATATCTGAAATGCCTATCGGCACCTATTTTTGAAATGCCTATCGGCACCTATTTTTGAAATGCCTATCGGAAACTACATCTGAAATGCCTATCGGCACCTATTTTTAAAATGCCAATCGGCAACTATATCTGAAATGCCTATCGGCACCTATATCTGAAATGCCTATCGGCACCTATTTTTGAAATGCCTATCGGAAATTACATCTGAAATGCCTATCAGCACCTATATTTGAAATGCCTATCGGCAACCATATCTGAAATGCCTATCGACACCTATATTTGAAATACCTATCGGCTTCTATATCTGAAATGCCTATCAGCACCTATTTTTAAAATGCCAATCGGCAACTATATCTGAAATGCCTATTGGCACCTATATCTGAAATGCCTATCGGCACCTATTTTTGAAATGCCTATCGGAAACTACATCTGAAATGCCTATCAGCACCTATATTTGAAATGCCTATCGGCAACCAAATCAGAAATGCCTATCGGCACCTATATCTGAAATGCCTTTCGGCATTTATATCTGAAATGCCTATCGGCACCTATATTTAAAATGCCTATCGGCACCTATATTTTAAATGCCTATCGGCAACTATATCTGAAATGCTTATCGGCACCTATATCTGAAATGCCTATCAGCACCTATTTTTGAAATGCCTATCGGAAACTACATCTGAAATGCCTATCAGCACCTATATTTGAATTGTCAATCGGCAACCAAATCAGAAATGCCTATCGGCACCTAAATCTGAAATGCCTTTCGGCATTTACATCTGAAATGCCTATCGGCACCTATATTTGAAATGCCTATCGGCACCTATTTTTGAAATGCCTATCGGAAACTACATTTGAAATGCCTATCAGCACCTATATTTGAAATGCCTATCGGCAACCAAATCAGAAATGCCTATCGGCACCGATATCTGAAATGCCTTTCGGAATTTATATCTGAAATGCCTATCGGCACCTACATTTGAAATGCCTATCGGCAACCAAATCAGAAATGCCTATCGGTACCTATATCTGAAATGCCTTTCGGCATTTATATCTGAAATGCCTATCAGCATCTATATTTGAAATGCCTATCGGCAACTATATCTGAAATGCCTATCGGCATCTATTTCTGAAATGCCTATCGGCAACTATATCTGAAATACCTATCGGCACCTATATTTAAATGCCTTAAGGCACCTATATCTGAAATGCCTATCGGCACCTATTTTTAAAATGCCAATCGGCAACTATATCTGAAATGCCTATCAGCACTTATATTTGAAATGCCTATCGGCAACCAAATCAGAAATGCCTATCGGCACCTATATCTGAAATGCCTATCAGCACCTATATTTGAAATGCCTATCGGCAACTATGTTTGAAATGCCTTTCGGCATTTATATCTGAAATGCCTATCGGAATCTATATTTGATATGCCTATCGGCACCTATATTTTAAATGCCTATCGGCAACTATATCTGAAATGCCTATCGGTATCTATTTCTGAAATGCCTATCGGCAACTATATCTGAAATGCCTATCGGCACCTATATTTGATATGCCTATCGGCACCTATATTTTAAATGCCTATCGGCAACTATATCTGAAATGCCTATCGGTATCTATTTCTGAAATGCCTATCGGCAACCAAATCGGAAATGCCTATCGGCAACCAAATCGGAAATGCCTATCGGCATCTATATTTAAAATGCCAATCGGCAGCTATATCTGAAATGCCTATCGGCACCTATATCTGAGATGCCTATCGGCACCTATTTTTAAAATGCCTATCGGAAACTACATCTGAAATGTCTATCAGCATCTATATTTGAAACGCCTATCGGCAACCATATCTGGAATGCCTATCGGCACCTACATTTGAAATGCCTATCGGCTTCTATATCTGAAATGCCTATCGGCACCCTTTTTTTTAAAATGCCAATCGGCAAATATATCTGAAATGCCTATCGGCACCTATATCTGAAATGCCTATCGGCACCTATTTTTGAAATGCCTATCGGAAACTACATCTGAAATGCCTATCAGCACCTATATCTGAAATGCCTATCGGCAACCAAATCAGAAATGCCTATCGGCAACCAAATCAGAAATGCCTATCGGCACCTATATTTGCAATGCCTATCGGCAACTATATTTGAAATGCCTTTCGGCATTTATATCTGAAATGCCTATCGGCACCTATATTTGATATGCCTATCGGCACCTATATTTTAAATGCCTATCGGCAACTATATTTGAAATGCTTATCGGTTTCTATATCTGAAAAGCCTATCGGCACCTATATTTGAGATGCCTATCGGCAACCATATCTAAAATGCCTATCGACACCTATATTTGAAATACCTATCGGCTTCTATATCTGAAAAGTCTATCGGCACCTATATCTGAACTGCCTATCGGCACCTATTTTTGAAATGCCTATCGGAAACTACGTCTGAAATGCCTATCAGCACCTATATTTGAGATGCCTATCGGCAACCATATCTGAAATGCCTATCGACACCTATATTTGAAATACCTATCGGCTTCTATATCTGAAAAGCCTATCGGCACCTATTTTTAAAATGCCAATCGGCAACTATATCTGAAATGCCTACCTGCACCTAATTCTGAAATGCCTATCGGCACCAATTTTGAAATGCGTATCGGAAACTACATCTGAAATGCCTAACAGCACCTAAATTTGAAATGCCTATCGGCAACCATATCTGGAATGCTTATCGGCACCTCTATTTGAAATGCCTATCGGCTTCTATATCTGAAATGCCTATCGGCACCTATTTTTAAAATGCTAATCGGCAACTATATCTGAAATGCCTATCGGCACCTATTTTTGAGATGCCTATCGGAAACTACATTTGAAATGCCTGTCAGCACCTATATTTGAAATGCCTATCGGCACCTATATCTGAAATGCCTATCGGCACCTATTTTTAAAATGCCAATCGGCAACTATATGTGAAATGCCTATCAGCACCTATATTTGAAATGAGTATCGGCAACCAAATCAGAAATGCCTAACGGCACGTATATCTGAAATGCCTATCGGAACCTATATTCGATATGCCTATCGGCACCTATATTTTAAATGCCTATCGGCAACTATATCAAAAATGCCTATCGGTATCTAGTTCTGAAATGCCTATCGGCACCTATATTTGAAATGCCTATCGGCACCTATATCTGAAATGCCTATCGGTACCTTTTTTTAAAATGCCAATCTGCAACTATATCTGAAATTCCTATCAGCATCTATATTAGAAATGCCTATCGGCAACCAAATCGGAAATGCCTATCGGCAACCAAATCGGACATGCCTATCGGCACCTATATTTAAAATGCCTATCGGCACCTATATCTGAAATGCCTATCAGCACCTATATTTGAAATGCCTATCGGCAACCAAATCAGAAATGCCTATCGGCACCTATATTTGAAATGCCTATCGGCACCTATATTTGAAATTTCTATCGGCACCTATTTTTTAAATGCCAATCGGAAACTACATCTAAAATGCCTATCAGCACCTATATTTGAAATGTCTATCTGCAACCATATCTGGAATGCCTATCGGCACCTATATTTGAAATGCCTATAGGCTTTATCCGGACTCATTCTACACTGTATTCGCAGTATTTAGAGAATAAAGTATATTTATTATTATATCTGAAATGCCTATCGGCACCTATTTTCAAAATGCCAATCGGCAACTATATCTCAAATGCCTATCGGCACCTATATTTGAAATGCATATCGGCACCTATTTTTGAAATGCCTATCGGAAACTACATCTAAAATGCCTATCAGCACCTATATTTGAAATGCCTATCGGCAACCAAATCAGAAATGCCTATCGGCACCTATATCTGAAATGCCTTTCGGCATTTATATCTGAAATGCCTATCGACACCTATATTTGAAATGCCTATCGGCACCTATATTTTAAATGCCTATCGGCAACTATATCTGATATGCCTATCGGCACCTATATCTGAAATGCCTATCGGCACCTATTTTTGAAATGCCTATCGGCACCTATTTTTGAAATGCCTATCGGAAACTACATCTGAAATGCCTATCGGCACCTATTTTTAAAATGCCAATCGGCAACTATATCTGAAATGCCTATCGGCACCTATATCTGAAATGCCTATCGGCACCTATTTTTGAAATGCCTATCGGAAACTACATCTGAAATGCCTATCAGCACCTATATTTGAAATGCCTATCGGCACCTATATTTTAAATGCCTATCGGCAACTATATCTGAAATGCCTATCGGTATCTATTTCTGAAATGCCTATCGGCAACTATATCTGAAATGCCTATCGGCACCTATATTTGAAATGCCTATCGGCACCTATATCTGAAATGCCTAACGGCACCTTTTTTTAAAATGCCAATCTGACACTATATCTGAAATGCCTATCAGCACCTATATTTGAAATTCCTATCGGCAACCAAATCAGAAATGCCTATCGGCACCTATATTTGAAATGCCTATCGGCACCTATATCTGAAATGCCTATCGGCACCTATTTTTTAAATGCCAATCGGAAACTACATCTGAAATGCCTATCAGCACCTATATTTGAAATGCCTATCTGCAACCATATCTGGAATGCCTATCGGCACCTATATTTGAAATGCCTATAGGCTTCTATATCTGAAATGCCTATCGGCACCTATTTTTAAAATGCCAATCGGCAACTATATCTCAAATGCCTATCGGCACCTATATCTGAAATGCATATCGGCACCTATTTTTGAAATGCCTATCGGAAACTACATCTTAATGCCTATCAGCACCTATATTTGAAATGCCTATCGGCAACCAAATCAGAAATGCCTTTCGGCACCTATATCTGAAATGCCTTTCGGCATTTATATCTGAAATGCCTATCGGCACCTATTTTTGAAATGCCTATCGGCACCTATTTTTGAAATGCCTATCGGAAACTACATCTGAAATGCCTATCGGCACCTATTTTTAAAATGCCAATCGGCAACTATATCTGAAATGCCTATCGGCACCTATATCTGAAATGCCTATCGGCACCTATTTTTGAAATGCCTATCGGAAACTACATCTGAAATGCCTATCAGCACCTATATTTGAAATGCCTATCGGCAACCATATCTGAAATGCCTATCGACACCTATATTTGAAATACCTATCGGCTTCTATATCTGAAATGCCTATCAGCACCTATTTTTAAAATGCCAATCGGCAACTATATCTAAAATGCCTATTGGCACCTATATCTGAAATGCCTATCGGCACCTATTTTTGAAATGCCTATCGGAAACTACATCTGAAATGCCTATCAGCACCTATATTTGAAATGCCTATCGGCAACCAAATCAGAAATGCCTATCGGCACCTATATCTGAAATGCCTTTCGGCATTTATATCTGAAATGCCTATCGGCACCTATATTTAAAATGCCTATCGGCACCTATATTTTAAATGCCTATCGGCAAGTATATCTGATATGCCTATCGGCACCTATATCTGAAATGCCTATCGGCACCTATTTTTGAAATGCCCATCGGAAACTACATCTGAAATGCCTATCGGCACCTATTTTTTAAATGCCTATCGGAAACTACAACTGAAATGCCTATCAGCACCTATATTTGAAATGCTTATCATGAACCATATCTGAAATGCCTATCGGCACCTATATCTGAAATGCCTATCGGCACCTATTTTGGAAATGCCTATCGGCAACCAAATCAGAAATGCCTATCGGCACCTATATCTGAAATGCCTTTCGGCATTTATATCTGAAATGCCTATCGGCACCTATATTTGAAATGCCTATCGGCACCTATATTTTAAATGCCTATCGGCAACTATATCTGATATGCCTATCGGCACCTATATCTGAAATGCCTATCGGCACCTATTTTTAAAATGCCAATCGGCAACTATTTCTGAAATGCCTATCAGCACCCATATTTGAAATGCCTACCGGCAACCATATCTGAAATGCCTATCGACACCTTTATTTGAAATACCTATCGGCTTCTATATCTGAAATGCCTATCGGCACCTATTTTTAAAATGCCAATCGGCAACTATATCTGAAATGCCTATCGGCACCTGTATCTGAAGTGCCTATCGGCACCTATTTTTAAAATGCCAATCGGCAACTATATCTGAAATGCCTATCGGCACCTGTATCTGAAGTGCCTATCGGTACCTATATTTGAAATGCCTATCGGCAACCATATCTGGAATGCCTATCGGCACTTATATTTGAAATGCCTATCGGCTTCTATGTCTGAAATGCCTATCGGCACCTATTTTTAAAATGCCAATCGGCAACTATATCTGAAATGCCTATCGGCACCTATATCTGAAATGCCTATCAGCACCTATTTTTGAAATGCCTATCGGAAACTACATCTGAAATGCCTATCAGCACCTATATTTGAATTGTCAATCGGCAACCAAATCAGAAATGCCTATCGGCACCTAAATCTGAAATGCCTTTCGGCATTTACATCTGAAATGTCTATCGGCACCTATATTTGAAATGCCTATCGGCACCTATTTTTGAAATGCCTATCGGAAACTACATTTGAAATGCCTATCA
This sequence comes from Venustoraphidia nigricollis, assembly GCA_034508555.1. Classification (NCBI taxonomy): domain Eukaryota; kingdom Metazoa; phylum Arthropoda; class Insecta; order Raphidioptera; family Raphidiidae; genus Venustoraphidia; species Venustoraphidia nigricollis. The sequence goes on from JAVRKA010000255.1 coordinate 233,383, forward strand.
GCACCTATATTTGAAATGCCTATCGGCAACCAAATCAGAAATGCCTATCGGCACCGATATCTGAAATGCCTTTCGGAATTTATATCTGAAATGCCTATCGGCACCTACATTTGAAATGCCTATCGGCAACCAAATCAGAAATGCCTATCGGTACCTATATCTGAAATGCCTTTCGGCATTTATATCTGAAATGCCTATCAGCATCTATATTTGAAATGCCTATCGGCAACTATATCTGAAATGCCTATCGGCATCTATTTCTGAAATGCCTATCGGCAACTATATCTGAAATACCTATCGGCACCTATATTTAAATGCCTTAAGGCACCTATATCTGAAATGCCTATCGGCACCTATTTTTAAAATGCCAATCGGCAACTATATCTGAAATGCCTATCAGCACTTATATTTGAAATGCCTATCGGCAACCAAATCAGAAATGCCTATCGGCACCTATATCTGAAATGCCTATCAGCACCCATATTTGAAATGCCTATCGGCAACTAAATCAGGAATGCCTATCGGCACCTATATTTGAAATGCCTATCGGCACATATATCTGAAATGCCTATCGGCTCCTATTTTTAAAATGCCAATCGGCAACTATATCTGAAATGCCTATAGGCACCTATATCTGAAATGCCTATCGGCACCTATTTTTGAAACGCCTATCGGAAACTACATCTGAAATGCCTATCAGCACCTATATTTGAAATGCCTATCGGCAACCAAATCAGAAATGCCTATCGGCACCTATATCTGAAATGCCTTTCGGAATTTATATCTGAAATGCCTATCGGCACCTATTTTTAAAATGCCAATCGGCAACTATATCTGAAATGCCTATCAGCACTTATATTTGAAATGCCTATCGTCAACCAAATCAGAAATGCCTATCGGCACCTATATCTGAAATATCTATCAGCACCCATATTTGAAATGCCTATCGGCAACTAAATCAGGAATGCCTATCGGCACCTATATTTGAAATGCCTATCGGCACATATATCTGAAATGCCTATCGGCTCCTATTTTTAAAATGCCAATCGGCAACTATATCTGAAATGCCTATCGGCACCTATATCTGAAATGCCTATCGGCACCTATTTTTGAAACGCCTATCGGAAATTACATCTGAAATGCCTATCAGCACCTATATTTGAAATGCCTATCGGCAACCAAATCAGAAATGCCTATCGGCACCTATATCTGAAATGCCTTTCGGAATTTATATCTGAAATGCCTATCGGCACCTATATTTGAAATGCCTATCAGCACCTATATTTTAAATGCCTATCGGCAACTATATCTGATATGCCTATCGGCACCTATACCTGAAATGCCTATCGGCACCAATTTTTGAGATGCCTATCGGAAACTACATCTGAAATGCCTATCGGCACCTATTTTTAAAATCCCGCAACTATATCTGAAATGCCTATCGGCACCTATATCTGAAATGTCTATCGGCACCTATTTTTTAAATGCCTATCGGAAAATACATCTGAAATGCCTATCAGCACCTATATTAGAAATGCCTATCGGCAACCATATCTGAAATGCCTATAGACAGCTATATTTGAAATACCTATCGGCTTCTATATCTGAAATGCCTATTAGCACCTATTTTTAAAATGCCAATCGGCAACTATATCTGAAATGCCTATCAGCAACTATATCTGAAATGTCTATCGGCACCTATTTTTGAAATGTCTATCGGAAACTACATCTAAGATGCCTATTAGCACCTATAATTAAAATGCCTATCGGCAACCATATCTGGAATGCCTATCGGCACATATATTTGAAATGCCTATCGGCTTCTATATCTGAAATGCCTATCGGCACCTATTTTTAAAATGCCAATCGGCAACTATATCTGAAATGCCTATCGGCACCTATATCTGAAATGCCTATCGGCACCTATTTTTGAAATGCATATCGGAAACTACATCTGAAATACCTATCAGCACCTATTTTTGAAATGCCTATCGGCAACCAAATCACAAATGCCTATCGGCACCTAAATCTGAAATGCCTTTGGCATTTATATCTGAAATGCCTATCGGCACCTATATTTGAAATGCCTATCGGCACCTATATTTAGAATGCCTATCGGCAACAATATCTGATATGCCTATCGGCATCTATATCTGAAATTCCTATAGGCAACTATATCTGAAATGCCTATCGGCACTTATATTTGAAATGCCTATTGGCACCTATATCTGAAATGCCTATCAGCACCTATATTTGAAATGCCTATCGACAACTATATTTGAAATGCCTTTCGGCATTTATATCTTATATGCCTATCGGCACCAATATTTGATATGCCTATCGGCACCTATATTTTAAATGCCTATCGGCAACTATCTCTGAAATGCCTATCGGCATCTATTTCTGAAATGCCTATAGGCAACTATATCTGAAATGCCTTTCGGCACCTATATTTGAAATGCCTATCGGCACCTATATCTGAAATGCCTATCGGCACCCATTTTTAAAATGCCAATCGGCAACTATATCTGAAATGCCTATCAGCACCTATATTTAAAATGCCTATCGGCAACCAAATCAGAAATGCCTATAGGCACATATATTTGAAATGCCTATTGGCACCCATATCTGAAATGCCTATCAGCACCTATATTTGAAATCCCTATCGGCAACCAAATCGGAAATGACTAACGGCACCTATATTTCAAATGCCTATCGGCACCTATAACTGAAATGCCTATCGGCACCTATAACTGAAATGCCTCTCGGCACCTATTTTTGAAATGCCAATCGGCAACTATATCTGAAATGCCTGTCAGCACCCATATTTGAAATGCCTATCAGCAACCAAATCTGAAATGCCTATCGACACCTATATTTGAAATACCTATCGGCTTCTATATCTGAAATGCCTATCGAAAACTACATCTGAAATGCCTATCAGCACCTATCTTTGAAATGCCTATCGGCAACCGTATCTGGAATGCCTATCGGCTTCTATATCTGTAATGCCTATCGGCATCTATTTTTAAAATGCCAATCGGCAACTATATCTGAAATGCCTATCGGCACCTATATCTGAAATGCCTATCCGCATCTATTTTTAAAATGCCTATCGGAAACTACATTTGAAATGCCTATCAGCACCTATATTTGAAATGCCTATCGGCAACTAAATCAGAAATGCCTATCAGCACCTATATCTGAAATGCCTATCGGCACCTATTTTTGAAATGCCTATCGGAAACTACATCTGAAATGCCTATCGGCACCTATTTTTTAAATGCCTATCGGAAACTACAACTGAAATGCCTATCAGCACCTATATTTGAAATGCTTATCATCAACCATATCTGAAATGCCTATCGGGACCTATATCTGAAATGCCTATCGGCACCTATTTTAGAAATGCCTATCGGCAACCAAATCAGAAATGCCTATCGGCACCTATATCTGAAAAGCCTTTCGGCATTTATATCTGAAATGCCTATCGGCACCTATATTTGAAATGCCTATCGGCACCTATATTTTAAATGCCTATCAGCAACTATATCTGATATGCCTATCGGCACCTATATCTGAAATGCCTATCGGCACCTATTTTTAAAATGCCAATCGGCAACTATTTCTGAAATGCCTATCAGCACCCATATTTGAAATGCCTACCGGCAACCAAATCTGAAATGCCTATCGACACCTTTATTTGAAATACTTATAGGCTTCTATATCTGAAATGCCTATCGGCACCTATTTTTAAAATGCCAATCGGCAACTATATCTGAAACGCCTATCGGCACCTATATCTGAAGTGCCTATCGGCACCTATTTTTGATATGCCTATCGGAAACTACAGCTGAAATGCCTATCAGCACCCATATTTGAAATGTCTACCGGCAACCATATCTGGAATGCCTATCGGCACCTATGTTTGAAATGCCTATCGGCTTCTATATCTGAAATGCCTATCGGCACCTATTTTTAAAATGCCAATCGGCAACTATATCTGAAATGCCTATAGGCACCTATATCTGAAATGCCTATCGGCACCTATTTTTGAAACGCCTATCGGAAACTACATCTGAAATGCCTATCAGCACCTATATTTGAAATGCCTATCGGCAACCAAATCAGAAATGCCTATCGGCACCTATATCTGAAATGCCTTTCGGAATTTATATCTGAAATGCCTATCGGCACCTATTTTTAAAATGCCAATCGGCAACTATATCTGAAATGCCTATCAGCACTTATATTTGAAATGCCTATCGTCAACCAAATCAGAAATGCCTATCGGCGCCTATATCTGAAATATCTATCAGCACACATATTTGAAATGCCTATCGGCAACTAAATCAGGAATGCCTATCGGCACCTATATTTGAAATGCCTATCGGCACATATATCTGAAATGCCTATCGGCTCCTATTTTTAAAATGCCAATCGGCAACTATATCTGAAATGCCTATTGGCACCTATATCTGAAATGCCTATCGGCACCTATTTTTGAAACGCCTATCGGAAATTACATCTGAAATGCCTATCAGCACCTATATTTGAAATGCCTATCGGCAACCAAATCAGAAATGCCTATCGGCACCTATATCTGAAATGCCTTTCGGAATTTATATCTGAAATGCCTATCGGCACCTATATTTGAAATGCCTATCAGCACCTATATTTTAAATGCCTATCGGCAACTATATCTGATATGCCTATCGGCACCTATACCTGAAATGCCTATCGGCACCAATTTTTGAGATGCCTATCGGAAACTACATCTGAAATGCCTATCGGCACCTATTTTTAAAATGCCGCAACTATATCTGAAATGCCTATCGGCACCTATATCCGAAATGTCTATCGGCACCTATTTTTTAAATGCCTATCGGAAAATACATCTGAAATGCCTATCAGCACCTATATTAGAAATGCCTATCGGCAACCATATCTGAAATGCCTATAGACAGCTATATTTGAAATACCTATCGGCTTCTATATCTGAAATGCCTATTAGCACCTATTTTTAAAATGCCAATCGGCAACTATATCTGAAATGCCTATCAGCAACTATATCTGAAATGTCTATCGGCACCTATTTTTGAAATGTCTATCGGAAACTACATCTAAGATGCCTATTAGCACCTATAATTAAAATGCCTATCGGCAACCATATCTGGAATGCCTATCGGCACATATATTTGAAATGCCTATCGGCTTCTATATCTGAAATGCCTATCGGCACCTATTTTTAAAATGCCAATCGGCAACTATATCTGAAATGCCTATCGGCACCTATATCTGAAATGCCTATCGGCACCTATTTTTGAAATGCATATCGGAAACTACATCTGAAATACCTATCAGCACCTATTTTTGAAATGCCTATCGGCAACCAAATCACAAATGCCTATCGGCACCTAAATCTGAAATGCCTTTGGCATTTATATCTGAAATGCCTATCGGCACCTATATTTGAAATGCCTATCGGCACCTATATTTAGAATGCCTATCGGCAACAATATCTGATATGCCTATCGGCATCTATATCTGAAATTCCTATAGGCAACTATATCTGAAATGCCTATCGGCACTTATATTTGAAATGCCTATTGGCACCTATATCTGAAATGCCTATCAGCACCTATATTTGAAATGCCTATCGACAACTATATTTGAAATGCCTTTCGGCATTTATATCTTATATGCCTATCGGCACCAATATTTGATATGCCTATCGGCACCTATATTTTAAATGCCTATCGGCAACTATCTCTGAAATGCCTATCGGCATCTATTTCTGAAATGCCTATAGGCAACTATATCTGAAATGCCTTTCGGCACCTATATTTGAAATGCCTATCGGCACCTATATCTGAAATGCCTATCGGCACCCATTTTTAAAATGCCAATCGGCAACTATATCTGAAATGCCTATCAGCACCTATATTTAAAATGCCTATCGGCAACCAAATCAGAAATGCCTATAGGCACATATATTTGAAATGCCTATTGGCACCCATATCTGAAATGCCTATCAGCACCTATATTTGAAATCCCTATCGGCAACCAAATCGGAAATGACTAACGGCACCTATATTTCAAATGCCTATCGGCACCTATAACTGAAATGCCTATCGGCACCTATAACTGAAATGCCTCTCGGCACCTATTTTTGAAATGCCAATCGGCAACTATATCTGAAATGCCTGTCAGCACCCATATTTGAAATGCCTATCAGCAACCAAATCTGAAATGCCTATCGACACCTATATTTGAAATACCTATCGGCTTCTATATCTGAAATGCCTATCGAAAACTACATCTGAAATGCCTATCAGCACCTATCTTTGAAATGCCTATCGGCAACCGTATCTGGAATGCCTATCGGCTTCTATATCTGTAATGCCTATCGGCATCTATTTTTAAAATGCCAATCGGCAACTATATCTGAAATGCCTATCGGCACCTATATCTGAAATGCCTATCCGCATCTATTTTTAAAATGCCTATCGGAAACTACATTTGAAATGCCTATCAGCACCTATATTTGAAATGCCTATCGGCAACTAAATCAGAAATGCCTATCAGCACCTATATCTGAAATGCCTATCGGCACCTATTTTTGAAATGCCTATCGGAAACTACATCTGAAATGCCTATCGGCACCTATTTTTTAAATGCCTATCGGAAACTACAACTGAAATGCCTATCAGCACCTATATATAAATGCTTATCATCAACCATATCTGAAATGCCTATCGGCACCTATATCTGAAATGCCTATCGGCACCTATTTTAGAAATGCCTATCGGCAACCAAATCAGAAATGCCTATCGGCACCTATATCTGAAAAGCCTTTCGGCATTTATATCTGAAATGCCTATCGGCACCTATATTTGAAATGCCTATCGGCACCTATATTTTAAATGCCTATCAGCAACTATATCTGATATGCCTATCGGCACCTATATCTGAAATGCCTATCGGCACCTATTTTTAAAATGCCAATCGGCAACTATTTCTGAAATGCCTATCAGCACCCATATTTGAAATGCCTACCGGCAACCAAATCTGAAATGCCTATCGACACCTTTATTTGAAATACTTATAGGCTTCTATATCTGAAATGCCTATCGGCACCTATTTTTAAAATGCCAATCGGCAACTATATCTGAAACGCCTATCGGCACCTATATCTGAAGTGCCTATCGGCACCTATTTTTGATATGCCTATCGGAAACTACAGCTGAAATGCCTATCAGCACCCATATTTGAAATGTCTACCGGCAACCATATCTGGAATGCCTATCGGCACCTATGTTTGAAATGCCTATCGGCTTCTATATCTGAAATGCCTATCGGCACCTATTTTTAAAATGCCAATCGGCAACTATATCTGAAATGCATATCGGCGCCTATATCTGAAATGCCTATCGGCACCTATTTTTGAAATGCCTATCGGAAACTACATCTGAAATGCCTATCAGCACCTATATTTGAAATGCCTATCGGCAACCATATCTGGAATGCCTATCGGCACCTATATTTGAAATGCCTATCGGCTTCTATATCTGAAATGCGTATAGGCACCTATTTTTAAAATGTCAATCGGCAACTATATCTGAAATGCCTATTGGCACCTATATCTGAAATGCCTATCGGCACCTATTTTTGAAATGCCTATCGGAAACTACATCTGAAATGCCTATCGGCACCTATATTTTAAATGCCTATCGGCAACTCTATATCTGATATGCCTATCGGCACCTATATCTGAAATGCCTATCGGCATCTATTTTTGAAATGCCTATCGGAAACTACATCTGAAATGCCTATCGGCACCTATTTTTTAAATGCCTATCGGAAACTACAACTGAAATGCCTATCAGCACCTATATTTGAAATGCTTATCATCAAACATATCTGAAATGCCTATCGGCACCTATATCTGAAATGCCTATCGGCACCTATTTTGGAAATGCCTATCGGCAACCAAATCAGAAATGCCTATCGGCACCTATATCTGAAATGCCTTTCGGCATTTATATCTGAAATGCCTATCGGCACCTATATTTGAAATGCCTATCGGCACCTATATCTGAAATGCCTAACGGCACCTTTTTTTAAAATGCCAATCTGACACTATATCTAAATTGCCTATCACACCTATATTTGAAATGCCTATCGGCAACCAAATCAGAAATGCCTATCGGCGCCTATATTTGTAATGCCTATCGGCACCTATTTTTTAAATGCCAATCGGAAGCTACATCTGAAATGCCTATCAGCACCTATATTTGAAATGCCTATCTGCAACCATATCTGGAATGCCTATCGGCACCTATATTTGAAATGCCTATAGGCTTCTATATCTGAAATGCCTATGGGCACCTATTTTTCAAATGCCAATCGGCAACTATATCTCAAATGCCTATCGGCACCTATATCTGAAATGCATATCGGCACCTATTTTTGAAATGCCTATCGGAAACTACATCTAAAATGCCTATCAGCACCTATATTTGAAATGCCTATCGGCAACCAAATCAGAAAAACCTATCGGCACCTATATCTGAAATGCCTTTCGGCATTTATATCTGAAATGCCTATCGGCACCTATTTTTGAAATGCCTATCGGCACCTATTTTTGAAATGCCAATCGGCAACTATATCTGAAATGCCTATCGGCACCTATATCTGAAATGCCTATCGGCACCTATTTTTGAAATGCCTATCGGAAACTACATCTGAAATGCCTATCAGCACCTATATTTGAAATGCCTATCGGCAACCATATCTAAAATGCCTATCGACACCTATATTTGAAATACCTATCGGCTTCTATATCTGAAATGCCTATCAGCACCTATTTTTAAAATGCCAATCGGCAACTATATCTGAAATGGCTATTGGCACCTATATCTGAAATGCCTATCGGCACCTATTTTTGAAATGCCTATCGGAAACTACATCTGAAATGCCTATCGGCACCTATTTTTAAAATGCCAATCGGCAACTATATCTGAAATGCCTATCGGCACCTATATCTGAAATGCCTATCGGCACCTATTTTTGAAATGCCTATCGGAAACTACATCTGAAATGCCTATCAGCACCTATATTTGAAATGCCTATCGGCAACCATATCTGAAATGCCTATCGACACCTATATTTGAAATACCTATCGGCTTCTATATCTGAAATGCCTATCAGCACCTATTTTTAAAATGCCAATCGGCAACTATATCTGAAATGCCTATTGGCACCTATATCTGAAATGCCTATCGGCACCTATTTTTGAAATGCCTATCGGAAACTACATCTGAAATGCCTATCAGCACCTATATTTGAAATGCCTATCGGCAACCAAATCAGAAATGCCTATCGGCACCTATATCTGAAATGCCTTTCGGCATTTATATCTGAAATGCCTATCGGCACCTATATTTAAAATGCCTATCGGCACCTATATTTTAAATGCCTATCGGCAACTATATCTGATATGCCTATCGGCACCTATATCTGAAATGCCTATCGGCACCTATTTTTGAAATGCCTATCGGAAACTACATCTGAAATGCCTATCGGCACCTATTTTTTAAATGCCTATCGGAAACTACAACTGAAATGCCTATCAGCACCTATATTTGAAATGCTTATCATCAACCATATCTGAAATGCCTATCGGCACCTATATCTGAAATGCCTATCGGCACCTATTTTGGAAATGCCTATCGGCAACCAAATCAGAAATGCCTATCGGCACCTATATCTGAAATGCCTTTCGGCATTTATATCTGAAATGCCTATCGGCACCTATATTTGAAATGCCTATCGGCACCTGTATTTTAAATGCCTATCGGCAACTATATCTGATATGCCTATCGGCACCTATATCTGAAATGCCTATCGGCACCTATTTTTAAAATGCCAATCGGCAACTATTTCTAAAATGCCTATCAGCACCCATATTTGAAATGCCTACCGGCAACCATATCTGAAATGCCTATCGACACCTTTATTTGAAATACCTATCGGCTTCTATATCTGAAATGCCCATCGGCACCTATTTTTAAAATGCCAATCGGCAACTATATCTGAAATGCCTATCGGCGCCTATATCTGAAATGCCTATCGGCACCTATTTTTGAAACGCCTATCGGAAACTACATCTGAAATGCCTATCAGCACCTATATTTGAAATGTCTACCGGCAACCATATCTGGAATGCCTATCGGCACCTATATTTGAAATGCCTATCGGCTTCTATATCTGAAATGCCTATCGGCACCTATTTTTAAAATGCCAATCGGCAACTATATCTGAAATGCCTATCGGCGCCTATATCTGAAATGCCTATCGGCACCTATTTTTGAAACGCCTATCGGAAACTACATCTGAAATGCCTATCAGCACCTATATTTGAAATGCCTATCAGCAACCATATCTGAAATGCCTATCGGCACTTATATTTGAAATGCCTATCGGCTTCTATATCTGAAATGCCTATCGGCACCTATTTTTAAAATGCCAATCGGCAACTATATCTGAAATGCCTATCGGCACCTATATCTGAAATGCCTATCAGCACCTATTTTTGAAATGCCTATCGGAAACTACATCTGAAATGCCTTTCAGCACCTATATTTGAAATGCCTATCGGCAACCAAATCAGAAATGCCTATCGGCACCTAAATCTGAAATGCCTTTCGGCATTTATAACTGAAATGCCTATCGGCACCTATATTTGAAATGCCTATCGGCACCTATTTTTGAAATGCCTATCGGAAACTACATTTGAAATGCCTATCAGCACCTATATTTGAAATGCCTATCGGCAACCAAATCAGAAATGCCTATCGGCACCTATATCTGAAATGCCTTTCGGAATTTATATCTGAAATGCCTATCGGCACCTACATTTGAAATGCCTATCGGCAACCAAATCAGAAATGCCTATCGGTACCTATATCTGAAATGCCTTTCGGCATTTATATCTAAAATGCCTATCAGCATCTATATTTGAAATGCCTATCGGCAACTATATCTGAAATGCCTATCGGCATCTATTTCTGAAATGCCTATCGGCAACTATATCTGAAATACCTATCGGCAATTATATATAAATGCCTAAAGGCACCTATATCTGAAATGCCTATCGGCACCTATTTTTAAAATGCCAATCGGCAACTATATCTGAAATGCCTATCAGCACTTATATTTGAAATGCCTATCGGCAACCAAATCAGAAATGCCTATCGGCACCTATATTTGAAATGCCTATCGGCACCTATATCTGAAATGCCTATCAGCACCCATATTTGAAATGCCTATCGGCAACTAAATCAGGAATGCCTATCGGCACCTATATTTGAAATGCCTATCGGCACATATATCTGAAATGCCTATCGGCTCCTATTTTTAAAATGCCAATCGGCAACTATATCTGAAATGCCTATCGGCACCTATATCTGAAATGCCTATCGGCACCTATTTTTGAAACGCCTATCGGAAACTACATCTGAAATGCCTATCAGCACCTATATTTGAAATGCCTATCGGCAACTAAATCAGAAATGCCTATCGGCACCTATATCTGAAATGCCTTTCGGAATTTATATCTGAAATGCCTATCGGCACCTATATTTGAAATGCCTATCAGCACCTATATTTTAAATGCCTATTGGCAACTATATCTGATATGCATATCGGCACCTATACCTGAAATGCCTATCGGCACATATTTTTGAGATGCCTATCGGAAACTACATCTGAAATGCCTATCGGCACCTATTTTTAAAATGCCGCAACTATATCTGAAATGCCTATCGGCACCTATATCTGAAATGTCTATCGGCACCTATTTTTTAAATGCCTATCGGAAAATACATCTGAAATGCCTATCAGCACCTATATTTGAAATGCCTATCGGCAACCATATCTGAAATGCCTATAGACAGCTATATTTGAAATACCTATCGGCTTCTATATCTGAAATGCCTTTTAGCACCTATTTTTAAAATGCCAATCGGCAACTATATCTGAAATGCCTATCGGCACCTATATCTGAAATGTCTATCGGCACCTATTTTTGAAATGCCTATCGGAAACTACATCTGAGATGCCTATTAGCACCTATAATTAAAATGCCTATCGACAACCATATCTGGAATGCCTATCGGCACATATATTTGAAATGCCTATCGGCTTCTATATCTGAAATGCCTATCGGCACCTATTTTTAAAATGCCAATCGGCAACTATTTCTGAAATGCCTATCGGCACCTATATCTGAAATGCCTATCGGCACCTATTTTTGAAATGCATATCGGAAACTACATCTGAAATACCTATCAGCACCTATATTTGAAATGCCTATCGGCAACCAAATCAGAAATGCCTATCGGCACCTAAATCTGAAATGCCTTTCGGCATTTATATCTGAAATGCCTATCGGCACCTATATTTGAAATGCCTATCGGCACCTATATTTAGAATGCCTATCGGCAACTGTATCTGATATGCCTATCGGCATCTATATCTGAAATTCCTATAGGCAACTATATCTGAAATGCCTATCGGCACTTATATTTGAAATGCCTATCGGCACCTATATCTGAAATGCCTATCAGCACCTATATTTGAAATGCCTATCGACAACTATATTTGAAATGCCTTTCGGCATTTATATCTGATATGCAAATCGGCACCTATATTTGATATGCCTATCGGCACCTATATTTTAAATGCCTATCGGCAACTATATCTGAAATGCCTATCGGCATCTATTTCTGAAATGCCTATAGGCAACTATATCTGAAATGCCTATCGGCACCTATATTTGAAATGCCTATCGGCACCTATATCTGAAATGCCTATCGGCACCCATTTTTAAAATGCCAATCGGCAACTATATCTGAAATGCCTATCAGCACCTATATTTGAAATGCCTATCGGCAACCAAATCAGAAATGCCTAACGGCACCTATATTTGAAATGCCTATCGGCACCTATTTTTGAAATGCCTATCGGAAACTACATTTGAAATGCCTATCAGCACATATATTTGAAATGCCTATCGGCAACCAAATCAGAAATGCCTATCGGCACCTATATCTGAAATGCCTTTCGGAATTTATATCTGAAATGCCTATCGGCACCTACATTTGAAATGCCTATCGGCAACCAAATCAGAAATGCCTATCGGTACCTATATCTGAAATGCCTTTAAGCATTTATATCTAAAATGCCTATCAGCATCTATATTTGAAATGCCTATCGGCAACTATATCTGAAATGCCTATCGGCATCTATTTCTGAAATGCCTATCGGCAACTATATCTGAAATACCTATCGGCACTTATATTTAAATGCCTAAAGGCACCTATATCTGAAATGCCTATCGGCACCTATTTTTAAAATGCCAATCGGCAACTATATCTGAAATGCCTATCAGCACTTATATTTGAAATGCCTATTGGCAAACAAATCAGAAATGCCTATCGGCACCTATATTTGAAATGCCTATCGGCACCTATATCTGAAATGCCTATCAGCACCCATATTTGAAATGCCTATCGGCAACTAAATCAGGAATGCCTATCGGCACCTATATTTGAAATGCCTATCGGCACATATATCTGAAATGCCTATCGGCTCCTATTTTTAAAAGGCCAATCGGCAACTATATCTGAAATGTCTATCGGCACCTATATCTGAAATGCCTATCGGCACCTATTTTTGAAACGCCTATCGGAAACTACATCTGAAATGCCTATCAGCACCTATATTTGAAATGCCTATCGGCAACCAAATCAGAAATGCCTATCGGCACCTATATCTGAAATGCCTTTCGGAATTTATATCTGAAATGCCTATCGGCACCTATATTTGAAATGCCTATCAGCACCTATATTTTAAATGCCTATTGGCAACTATATCTGATATGCCTATCGGCACCTATACCTGAAATGCCTATCGGCACATATTTTTGAGATGCCTATCGGAAACTACATCTGAAATGCCTATCGGCACCTATTTTTAAAATGCCGCAACTATATCTGAAATGCCTATCGGCACCTATATCTGAAATGTCTATCGGCACCTATTTTTTAAATGCCTATCGGAAAATACATCTGAAATGCCTATCAGCACCTATATTTGAAATGCCTATCGGCACCTATATCTGAAATGCCTATCGGCACCTATTTTTGAAATGCATATCGGAAACTACATCTGAAATACCTATCAGCACCTATATTTGAAATGCCTATAGGCAACCAAATCAGAAATGCCTATCGGCACCTAAATCTGAAATGCCTTTCGGCATTTATATCTGAAATGCCTATCGGCACCTATATTTGAAATGCCTATCGGCACCTATATTTAGAATGCCTATCGGCAACTGTATCTGATATGCCTATCGGCATCTATATCTGAAATTCCTATAGGTAACTATATCTGAAATGCCTATCGGCACTTATATTTGAAATGCCTATCGGCACCTATATCTGAAATGCCTATCAGCACCTATATTTGAAATGCCTATCGACAACTATATTTGAAATGCCTTTCGGCATTTATATCTGATATGCAAATCGGCACCTATATTTGATATGCCTATCGGCACCTATATTTTAAATGCCTAACGGCAACTATATCTGAAATGCCTATCGGCATCTATTTCTGAAATGCCTATAGGCAACTATATCTGAAATGCCTATCGGCACCTGTATTTGAAATGCCTATCGGCACCTATATCTGAAATGCCTATCGGCACCCATTTTTAAAATGCCAATCGGCAACTATATCTGAAATGCCTATCAGCACCTATATTTGAAATGCCTATCGGCAAACAAATCAGAAATGCCTAACGGCACCTATATTTGAAATGCCTATCGGCACCTATAACTGAAATGCCTATCGGCACCTATATCTGAAATGCCTATCCGCACCTATTTTTGAAATGCCTATCGGAAACTACATTTGAAATGCCTATCAGCACCTATATTTGAAATGCCTATCGGCAACCGTATCTGGAATGCCTATCGGCTTCTATATCTGAAATGCCTATCGGCACCTATTTTTAAAATGCCAATCGGCAACTATATCTGAAATGCCTGTCAGCACCCATATTTGAAATGCCTATCGGCAACCGTATCTGGAATGCCTATCGGCTTCTATATCTGAAATGCCTATCGGCACCTATTTTTAAAATGCCAATCGGCAACTATATCTGAAATGCCTATCGGCACCTATATCTGAAATGCCTATCCGCACCTATTTTTGAAATGCCTATCGAAAACTACATTTGAAATGCCTATCAGCACCTATATTTGAAATGCCTATCGGCAACTAAATCAGAAATGCCTATCAGCACCTATATCTGAAATGCCTTTCGGCATTTATATCTGAAATGTCTATCGGCACCTATATTTGAAATGCCTATCGGCAACCAAATCAGAAATGCCTATCGGTACCTATATCTGAAATGCCTTTCGGCATTTATATCTGAAATGCCTATCAGCACCTATATTTGAAATGCCTATCGGCAACCACATCTGGAATGCCTATAGGCACCTATATTTGAAATGCCTATCGGCTTCTATATCTGAAATGCCTATCGGCACCTATTTTTAAAATGCCAATCGGCAACTATATCTGAGATGCCTATCGGCACCTATATCTGAAATGCTTTTCAGCACCTATTTTAGAAATGCCTATCGGAAACTACATCTGAAATGCCTATCAGCACCTATATTTGAAATGCCTATCGGCAACCAAATCAGAAATGCCTATCGGCACCTAAATCTGAAATGCCTTTCGGCATTTATATCTGAAATGCCTGTCGGCACCTATATTTCAATTGCCTATCGGCACCTATATTTTAAAAGCCTATCGGCTACTATATCTGTAATGCCCATCGGCACCTATATTTGAAATGCCTGTCGGCACCTATATCTGAAATGCCTATCGGCACCTATTTTTAAAATGCCAATCGGCAACTATATCTGAAATGCCTATCAGCACCTATGTTTGAAATGCCTATCGGCAACCAAATCAGAAATGCCTACCGGCACATATTTTCGAAATGCCTATCGGCACCTATATCTGAAATGCCTATCAGCACCTATGTTTAAAATGCCTATCGGAAACCAAATCAGAAATGCCTATCGGCACCTATATTCGAAATGCCTATCGGCAACCAAATCAGAAATGCCTATCGGCACCTATATTTGAAATGCCTATCGGCACCTATATCTGAAATGCCTATCGGCACCTGTTTTAAAAATGCCAATCTACAACTATATCTGAAATGCCTATCAGCACCCATTTTTGAAATGCCTATCGGCAACCATATTTGAAATGCCTATCGACACCTATATTTGAAATACCTATCGGCTTCTATATCTGAAATGCCTATCGGCACCTATTTTTAAAATGCCAATTGGCAACTGTATCTGAAATGCCTATCGGCACCTATTTTTAAAATGCCAATTGGCAACTATATCTGAAATGCCTATCGGCACCTATATCTGAAATGCCTATCGGCACCTATTTTTGAAATGCCAATCCTCAACTATATCTGAAATGCCTGTCAGCACCCATATTTGAAATGCCTATCGGCAACCGTATCTGAATGCCTATCGGCTTCTATATCTGAAATGCCTATCGGCATCTATTTTTAAAATGCCAATCGGCAACTATATCTGAAATGCCTATCGGCACCTATATCTGAAATGCCTATCCGCACCTATTTTTGAAATGCCTATCGGAAACTACATTTGAAATGCCTATCAGCACCTATATTTGAAATGCCTATCGGCAACTAAATCAGAAATGCCTATCAGAACTTATATCTGAAATGCGTTTCGGCATTTATATCTGAAATGCCTATCGGCACCTATATTTGAAATGCCTATCGGCAACCAAATCAGAAATGCCTATCGGTACCTATATCTGAAATGCCTTTCGGCATTTATATCTGAAATGCCTATCAGCACCTATATTTTAAATGCCTATCGGCAACCATATCTGGAATGCCTATCAGCACCTACATTTGAAATGCCTATCGGCTTCTATATCTGAAATGCCTATCGGCACCTATTTTTAAAATGCCAATCGGCAACTATATCTGAGATGCCTATCGGCACCTATATCTGAAATGCCTATCAGCACCTATTTTAGAAATGCCTATCGGAAACTACATCTGAAATGCCTATCAGCACCTATATTTGAAATGCCTATCGGCAACCAAATCAAAAATGCCTATCGGCACCTAAATCTGAAATGCCTTTCGGCATTTATATCTGAAATGCCTGTCGGCACCTATATTTCAAATGCCTATCGGCACCTATATTTTAAAAGCCTATCGGCTACTATATCTGTAATGCCCATCGGCACCTATATTTGAAATGCCTATCGGCACCTATATCTGAAATGCCTATCGGCACCTATTTTTATAATGCCAATCGGCAACTATATCTGAAATGCCTATCAGCACCTATATTTGAAATGCCTATCGGCAACCAAAACAGAAATGCCTACCGGCACATATTTTTGAAATGCCTATCGGCACCTATATCTGAAATGCCTATCAGCACCTATGTTTGAATTGCCTATCGGGAACCAAATCAGAAATGCCTATCGGCACCTATATTTGAAATGCCTATCGGCAACCAAATCACAAATGCCTATCGGCACCTATATTTGAAATGCCTATCGGCACTTATATCTAAAATGCCTATCGGCACCTGTTTTAAAAATGCCAATCTACAACTATATCTGAAATGCCTATTAGCACCCATTTTTGAAATGCCTATCGGCAACCATATTTGAAATGCCTATCGACACCTATATTTGAAATACCTATCGGCTTCTATATCTGAAATGCCTATCGGCACCTATATATATATTGTCTATCGGAAACTACATCTGAAATGCCCATCAGCACCTATATTTGAAATGCCTATCGGCTTCTATATCTGAAATGCCTATCGGCTTCTATATTTAAAATGGCTATCGGCACCTATTTTTAAAATACCAATCGACAACTATATCTAAAATGCTTATCGGCACCTATATCTGAAATGCCTATCGGCACCTATTTTTGAAATGCCTATCGGAAACTACATCTGAAATGCCTATCAGAACCTATATTTGAAATGCCTATCGGCAACTAAAACAGAAATGCCTATCGGTACCTATATCTGAATTAATGCCTTTCGGCATTTATATCTGAAATGCCTATCGGCACCTATATTTGAAATGCCTATCGGCACCTATATTTAAAATGCCTATCGGCTTCTATATCTGAAATGTCTATCGGCACCTATTTTTAAAATACCAATCGGCAACTATATCTGAAATGCCTATCGGCACCGATTTTTGATTTGCCTATCGGAAACTACATCTGAAATGCCTATCAGCACCTATATTTGAAATGCCTATCGGCAACCAAATCAGAAATGCCTATCGGCACCTAAATCTGAAATGCCTTTCGGCATTTATATCTGAAATGCCTATCGGCACCTATATTTGGAATGCCTATCGGCACCTAT